>CATIWR010686664.1:0-22038 GCA_949677035.1 Omphalea diandra | reverse complement strand
AGCAAATTTACTGAGCAACACTCAAAAGGCTTTACCAAATAGTTTCTAGGCACTATTCAAGCCTACCCAAGATAGCTTATAGGTACCATCTTGCACCTTTCACAAGTTTTGGTTTTAAAGATTTTCCAACAAAAAAAGTATCCTCTCATAAAGATTACAATAATGCATAAGGAAATACTCTCAAACACTCAAGTTCTTTCAAAAGTAGACAGATAAGAATCTAACAAGTAAGCTTGAGGCATGATTGAGAATGAGATTATTAAAGTAACGAAGCCAAATAATATGAAATACTAAAGCTTTATTTTTAATAAATAATTATATATTTTTATAATTATAAAATCTCAAGTGATAGTTCCTTAAATTGTCCTTTAGAAAAGGAAAAATAAAAAGAAATAGAGTAAGAGAGTCAAGAACACACAAAAAGTTAAATAAAAAAACCTTGATTATATGCGAGTTTATTATCATTGTTTACTATTACTTCCATAATTCCCAAGTGTGTTAATTTTGATGAACTTTTTTACTTTTAGAAGTTTTTGATTGTAGGTTATATATAGATTGGTATTTAATGAATTTGGAAATTAAATATATGCTCTGGAAGTTTTCGATTGAAGGCTATCAAATAGAGGCTTAATCTCAGGTACATGTTTTTTTTTCTTTACAAACAACTTCATACTATGAGCAGTCAATTGCTTTGTATTAGATTTGATTAGAAAATTTGATTTGACTTTGTCTAAAAAAATTGATCAAAACTCAACTCAATCCAAACCAAAACTCAAAAAATCTGAATGCAAAATGATTCAAAATTTTCTGATCAAACTTGACTTTCAAATCAATCCAAATTGACTCAATCTTAACCTGATTCAGGATTAGCTCAAATGATCTGATTTAAATTATTTAAATTTTATTTAAAAATTTAAAAATTTTCTTAATTTTTAATTTTATATGAACTTCAATTGCTTATTTTCATTATGTGTACTCATTTGCTTAAAAAATTATACTTAATTTATTAAGTATTTAAATGAACAAAATTTAATTAAGTTTCATTTATATAAAATCTACTTGACTAAAAAATATTTTTTAAAAAATTATTATTTTTCTTAAGAAATTAGGAAAGAATATAGTATAAATTATAAATTATCCAAATAGACATTTTAAAGTATATTTTAAAAAGTGAATAACAAATGATCCGATCCAATCCAACCAAAAGTATTATTTTTAAAGGTAACCCAATTCAAAATCTGAACAATTCAAATATGAATTCAGCCTGATTGTAAAATTATTTGATCCAACCTTTTCGCACCTCTACTTTGTATTATTATTTGCAATGCAAAATATTATTTTATAATATAAGAAATAATATACCAAAGATATGTGTAACTCTAGACTAGTAATTTTAAGTAAAATGAAACAAGAATTCAACATTTAAAAAAAGAGTCAAAATGTATATAATAATGTTGCTTATAGCTAGCAAAATGAATCTATTATTTAACATTGTTTGGAAAAAAAAATTACATGTAGTATTTAGCACATAATTAAATTTTATAAATGATTTTTATGTGAAAATTTTCTTATATTATTAAACTTCTATATTTTATTAATTGAGACAATTAAATGCTTAATTATTAGTTTATTTGTCACCTAATCAAATAAAAAAATTTTATATTTTCACTTATAAAAAATATTATCTAATATAATTACTTGACAAGTGGTAAATACTTGCTTAAAATTAAGTTTAAGACCGAAATTAATTATCTATATGTTGATTAATTGTAATTTTTTTTTTTGTAAGTTATTGTCTAATAGACTTTTAGAGCCAATAAAATAAATATAAGGGATCATAATGGCAATTATTATAATAAATTTAATAGTTATACTAAATTAGGCTTCTTCGTTATTAGCGTTGGGAATTTCTAGCTAAAGGCAACTTTAAACTCAACGTTCATGCTGCTATCAGAAAAGATATAGGTGCTGGTTTTGGGGGCTGTTATTATAGATGATAGTGGGGCGGGCATCGGTTCTGCATGCCGTTTTATAGCTTTTTGTACTGATCCTAAGTTAGCAAAATTTCATGCACTTATTTTGGACTAAGTTTTGCTATGGATGTCAATCTATTTTTGCCTAAAAGCAGAATCAGATTGCCAGGCAGTGTTATCCTGTCATCATCTGCTGTAGTGAGTAGGACATATTCGGGTTTAGTGGCTTGGATGGCAAGAACTTACTTTGTAATTTTTCATTCAGCTTGTTGAGATGGATCCACGCCAATCTAATATAAAGGAGCCATGAGTACAATGTAAATAGAGGCAGGCAGAACTTGATAAGCATTTTCACGACAGAACTCCAACTCCACAAGTGATTTCAAGTTGTTAAAGAGGTTAGTAATCTAAATTTGCATTGTTTTGTTTCTGAGCATTAATTTTTCTGATCATTTTATATATGGGGGATAAGACAAGGAGGTTGCAACTTGGAATTGGGTTTCTGATTTTGTTTTTTGGGTTGTAGGGCCAGGTAGAATTTAATATTTTCTTTGAATAATTGAGCTTAAATTGTTAGTATTTTTTTTCACGTGTATAGTAATTTAGTTACAGTATCTGGCTCGATTTTGTTCATTTTAGCTTCAAAAGATGCATTGTTTTTCCTTAAATTGTCTTTTAGACAAGGAAAAATAAAAAGAAATAGAGTAAGAGAGTCAAGAGCATACCAAAAGTGTAATAAGAAAACCTTGATTTTATGTGAGTTTATTACCATTGTTTACTATTACTTTCATCTACTTAGGAATTTCCAAGTGTGTTAATTTTGATGAATTTTTTTTGCTTTGTGTTATTATTTTTCAATGCAAAATATTATTTTATAATATAAGAAATAATATATCAAAGATAAGTGTAACTTTTAACTAGTAATTTAAGTAAAATGAAATAAGAATTTAACATTTAAAAAAAGAGCTAAAATGTCTGCAATAATCTTGCTTCTAGCTAGGAAAATGAATCTATTATTTAATATCGTTTGGGAAAAAAAATTACATGTAATATCTAGCACATAATAAAGGAATTTGGTATCTCAGTCTCTCTCTCTCTCTCTCTCTCTATATATATATATATTAAAATAAGTCTTTCTTTCTTTTTTTCTAAGAAATTCTTTTAAAAAATTGAAAAATAATGGCTAATCTCTTATAAAAGTATTAAAGGAATAGTTCGAATAATAGGAAGCCCTGGAGGAGCCTACTAATTAAGTCAACTCTATTTACAAAGAAAAATAGTCAATTAAATTCCACCGATAATTTTTTTTCTTACGAAAATAGTGACATATGGAGCAAAAGAATGCATTGTTCATGGTAATTTCCAAGTAAAATAAGTCACTTTCCTTTTCTTTTTTTTTTTCCAAATGGTAGATAGTTAGTATTAAATGCATTAAATCTAAAATACAATCTGAATCTATTTTGGATAATGTTCAAACACAACACTTAACAAATGGTAACATGATTAGAGCCAAATGTAAATGCTATGCTCAGTGTAAAGATTTGTACTTATCATGTTGTTCTTTCACTGTAAAAGTAAGATATGTAAACATAGTTTTATCCATTATCTGAAGAACATTGAAAACAAAGCTAAAACATGAACTTCCGTAATATCAACATAGCCCTCTTACTTATTTTGACATCGCTACAAGCAATAATTCCAGCTTCAGGCTTCCATAATTTGTCCCCAACCGTCTATGGACAGCCAGAATTTCGTGTCCATGTTGTCAATGGATTGACCAATAATAAGGTCTTACTTCTACACTGTAAGTCTAGAGATGATGATCTTGGGGCTCATTATCTTCACGTTGGTTCAGAATTCTCATGGAAATTTCGTGTAAATTTCAGGTGGTCAACACTTTTTTGGTGCTACATGGCCCCAGACAACTACTCTTACATTAGTGTTAAACTATTTTGGACTGATGTTCATTTTTTTGAAACATGTCTAGACAATAATTGTTTTTGGATTGCTAGAGATAGTGGAGTTTATTTGAAGAACTTTCCAGCAAGAACTGAGGAATTTGTTATTGGTTGGAAACCAAGAGGGTAATAACAAAAATTAGAAAATATTGTTTATATCTTTATCGTAATAATAATGTTGTTGATTATTGCAGCGTATGCAATGGTCAAGATGAGAAATTTGCAATAAATCACTTTCCCATTATTGTTAGAAAGTTACGATGTATGTTTATATTATTAATGCTGTTGATTATTGTAGCCCATATCAAGAGTAGTAATTCGCAATAAATCGCTTTGATGGAAATACAAGTTCTAGTTTTTTTTTTCTTTGGACTATAATTCATTTTTTTAAGAGAGTTTACCTGGAAATGATAAATGTATAAAAGGTCATAATAAATGCCCCTTTGATACAATAAATGACATATGAAGCATAAAATATAAGTCTAACCCATCACAGTTGTTGAAAAACAGAGTTTTGATGTGAACGAGGATCCTAAAAGTGGTAAATGGGTCAGTTAGAAATGTTTGTTTAGTTGGATTATTTTTCAGTTAATAAAAAAATTATAATTATGATCATTGGTATGGATTAACGTTGGGTGAATTTAAGTTGCAATTCAAGCATTCGACTACTCATAAAGTCCGGGTTGCAGAAAGGATTTTTAGTCGGTATTAGTTTAAGTCTCAAATAAAATGAGTTTTTTCTTATTTGAATTCAATGAACTTATTCTTAGGACATAATTGGTTGTATAGATGTAGTTTTATTCTTCAATAATATTTTTTTGGTGAATTATAATTATATATGATTTCATAAAAGATATATATATATATATATAACTCTCATCAAAGATTAAAAAAAAAAATTCATGGAGAAAGGTTATTTTGTTTGGGTGCTACAGTGGATTTTTAAAGTCAATAGGATCCCTTCTTAAATGGCTTTTAAAATCATGTCACCATGTGTAAAACTTACAGCCAGAAATAGGAGTGCAAGACCTTATGGCAGATTCAAGTGGCTGGGATGTAACAGAAATCAACATGCATAATTTTTTTCTTTATTTCAATTTCACATTCAGTTTTAGATGTGTGTTTATCATTTATCAAACAATTATATTTGTAACATAATAATTTGATAATATAATATATTTTTATTTTACCATAAAATAAATAAATCAATAACTAAATATTTAGTTTGCTCAATTAACAAAAAAAGAAATAAAAAGTTTAATAGTATTGGATATTTTTTATATAAAAATAATTTGAAATTTTAATAATATAAAATTGTTTTATGTTCATAATATTAAATATTTAGTTTCCCATACAATAAGAGAAAAGATTAAAACTAAAAGGATAAAAGAAATGACCAGTAAAAAAGTGAAATTATGAATTTTTAGTAAAAGATTATATTATTATTAAAGTTTATTACACTAATTTAATTATAATTTTTTGTTTTATTCACTTGAACATAGTTAATTACTTTTTTATAAAATAATATATATTATAAATAATAATAAATTTTATGTACTATTCATATATTAATTTAATCATTCAACCAATTTACTAATTATTTGATAAAATAAATATTAAATTTATTTAAAATCAATATATAAAATCAATTTCTCTCTTAGAGTTTGGTTAAGAAAATAATATACTATATGCCAAGTTTAGAGTTTATTTGAGACAATAACTTACCTTTTGTGAAATTAATTATTTGATAAATAATTTGACATATAAAATTATTTAATTAAAAAATTATAAATAAAAATTAAAAAAACAAACCCTTTCGTTGCTAAGAAGTCTTTGGATTAATTATTAAAAAAAAAAAAAAAGTTATCTAACATGTAAATAAATGGATTAAAGGGTGAGAATAGTTCTACTATCGCTATCATCGGCGAGAAAAGTAAAAAGAGACAATGATGCAAATAAATAAATAAATATACAAAGTACAAAAGAGAGGCATGGCTATTATAATTGATCTTTAAGATTTTGTTAAATCTTGGTACATTTATTAAAAGGGCATTTAAAAAAATAATTAAAATTGCACCAATGCTCTATTTATATTACAAAAAAATAACTTGTTTATAAAAATTGTTAAAAATATTTTATGAGAAAAATATTTTTTTGATGTTTAGAATACTTTAAAAAAAATTAAATTTCTTTTAAGTTTTAAGATAATATTATAAAAAATATCATTGTTATTATATTATCCCATTGATTGGCGATAATTTCTTAAGTAAAAAATAGGAATTTAACAGTCTGCTTTATATTTTTAAATTAGTGAAAAATTATATATAGATTTGTGTTTATATGATTCTGATTCTTATTTTGATGAATTTATTTATTGAAAATAAATTTATTTTTTCAAAATAAAGATTTAATTTTTTACTTGATTGAAATTTTTTTATTAACTTATCTCCCTAAATACATCAAATATCTAAAATAAGACAAATTTTTCAAAAAATTATTTTACATAAAATAAATAGAGCCCAAACAACTAAAAAATTTAGTAAGGACTACCAATGAAATTTTAATATACTAAATTAACTTTATTCTTTATAAAATATAAAATGAACAAGTAAATATATTGATTTCACTTTTCAGCTGTTCAAATAATATAATTTAAATAAATTTTATCAATTTAAGAATTAGTCTAAATACATTGAATTTTACTACTGAGATTAAATTAAATTTTACCAAAAGAGTTATTTCATAATTTTATTATTGATCAATACATTTTGTCTTCAACTATATGAAATTATATAATGTTAAAAATTTAAATATGATAAATATAAAATTCCCACATTGCTGACCCATAATAAATATAAATAAATTGATAGTCGTTGGCATGGCAATATGCCTGCTGTTCTATTGATTCTTCTTTCTAACTTTTTCTCTCTTTCTTATATATATATATTGTATATAGAAGTGCTTTTTTTGAAAAAGATATATTTGAAGAAAATATTTTATGAGGAAGCCATTTTTTTATGCTTGAAATATTTTAACAAATATTCAATTTAACAAAAAAAAAATTGAATTATGAAAACTTAATATTTATATTATTTATTATTAAGTATGAAAAAAATATATAAAATAAAAATTATATAGTTCTATCAATCAACAGTAACTGATGAAGATTTTTTTACTAAAAAATAGGAGATTAGTAATTTCGAATGTATTTTCTAACCGGTGAAGAGTTACTAACAAATATATATTTATATGATTTTATTTCTTATTTTGATAAATATATTTATTAAAATAAAAAATATTTTTTTATTAAAAAGAAAAAATTATTTTCTTAAAAAATAATTTAATTTTTATTTAATCAGAAAATATTTTTTTATTAACATATATATATATATTCATTTTAAAGAACCATTGTGTCCCACATTGCTAGCCCATGTTGGAGTTCATGAATCACAAGTTTCCTCCAATTCAATAAAAGCATAATACTTTACTTCAACGTTGGTAAAGTAATCCTCAACTCCTGTCAATGGGTTGCATTAAATAGTCTTGCTTTCTAAAATTTGTGGATGCTTGATTTCTTTCTCTCTTTTGCAAAGCACTAAAACAGTTTGTCTTCTTCTCCAAAAAAAAAAAAAAAAAAAAAGTTTGTTTTCAACTTCTTCATCTTCAACTTGTTCTCAAAAAAAAAAAAAAAAGAAGAAAAAACATTTTCAACTTGTTTAAAAAAAATTGTTTTCAATATATTCATCTTGGAAAAAAAGTTTGTTTTCAATATTTTCAATTTCAACATATTCTTAAAAAAAAAAAAAAATCACTTTCAATATCTTCATTTTCAACATATTCTCAAAAGAAAAACTGTCTTCAATTTCTTTATTTTCCACATATTTTCAGAAAAATAAAAAAAAAAAGTTTGTTTTCAATCTTTGTGTCCTAAAAAAAAAAAATTTTTTTTAAAAAGAAGTTTGTTTTTAATATCTTTATCTTCGTCATGGTGATTAGTGAACCTCATAGAGTTTCTTCGTCTTAGCTAAGGTAATTAAAAACTTTTCTTCTTTACTTAAGATTATTTTATAAGATATATGATTTGTATTTTTATGTTACATTTGATAAGATATAATCACACTATAATTAAAGATTATTTTATAAGATATATGATTTGTATTTTTATGTTACATTTGATAAGATATAATCACACTATAATTGGAATGTAATCAAATACAAACTCAATAAAATTATTAAACTAAAAATTTCAGTTAAGTATATCACATTATGTTATATTTAATTACATCACTCCAAACATAGTTATTGTATCAAAAATTTTTTATATCATTTATTATTTTCAGCGAAAAAACTAATAAAATTGAACTTGATAATAATTTTAAATATATATGTGCACTAAATACTTTGATTTCACATAACTTGTACTATCTGTATTATCTAATTGAAATAAAATAATGAATTCTAACATAGATTTTGATTTTAATTATTTCGTGAAAATAGTATTACTTTTACGCATTAAAATATTATTAGAAATCACATGTAAGAGCAAGACATTTTACGTTTTAACAATTAGTCTAATTATCAACTTTGTGATATGAAATCAAAATTTTGGCAATTAGAGAATCTGTGTTCATTGATTTATTCTATTAATAGTTTTTGTTTTTCAATTAAATTCAAACTTCAGTCCAAGTGTATAAACTATCTTTGTTTTTCTTTCTTGATGTAAATTAATAGCTAATTTATTAGCAGAAAGACTTCATGCAGGACTTTTTGCTTGCGTTGATTGATTGGCTCCACTTCGATTCTCCCTCATATTGAATCTTGATTAGTAAAATTCAACAAGAAAACAAAGAGGTAACAATAATTTTTTTTTTTTCAGAAACTTGTATTTTTTCTTTTTCTATTTTCTAAGAGCATATTTATTGCATATAAATTTTGAGAAATTTAAAAAATGCATTTCTAAATGATGGTGGGTTTGAATTTATTTAAGATGCTTCTTGTTCATTTGTTATGAAAATCTACAGCCACCATTCTCATCATTGTCACATATTACTTTGGTAAATGTTTCCCAAAGCCTTTAACATCAAAACCTCATCAAAATATCAACCTAGAGTCTCCATCATATGCTACCATACCATATCGTGCTTTGCCTTATACAAATTTTGCTACTACACATAAATCTACTTTCCAGCATTCTATCATATCTATGGGTGGTCATTTATCAATCCGAGAACACTGGATTGATAAATCTACTTTCCATCATATGCGTAGAATAATATATTCATAAATCCAAGAACACTGGCTTCATTTATCAATCTACTTTCCATCATATGCTAGTATGGTAAAGGTGATGGCCCTTGTGGTTGTGGACTAAAGGTGAAATTTGGTATGATAATCAAAAGATGTTGCACGATTTAAGAGAATTTCAGGAAGGATGAATGTCATGTTTTTAAAGGGTTAAATACATTGAACCCATGGATTTTCTCTTATTATATTATTTAGTCTTTCATTTTCGTATATTATACTAAATCATTGTTCTATTTTTCTTTCTATTAAACTACGTTAAAATTTCTATTAAATTAATATAAAAAGTCTATATTACTCTTCATTCTTATATTAATTTTCATTTTATATGCTGCTCCATCATTACCACCGCCACTCATCTCCATGACCACAAAAAGCATAAACTTTTCTCAAATTAATTGCTGTTGAATTATATCAATAATATTAAATGAACTATTTTTTCCCCAACAGTTGCAACAAGAAGGTATTGTCCTTGTAATTTATTGGTTTAGGCAAATTATAGCTATAAGCCAATATTAGCAACGCCTACCACCTCTGCCAAAGCATACCATAAGTAGCCTACTCTCTCCATCGCCCCTAAATTTCTCCATTAAAATACTTGAAACCCATAATAGATCATAAAAATTGTGCAAAAATAGCCTTAAAAGAAACTAAGAAAACCTAATCAAAGTTAACAAAATTAGCACTACAATCTCATCCACCACACCAAACTCCTGAGTCGACCTCGCCGTAGTCCCAATTATGTAGATACAGTCATCTACATTGAAGAAACTTGGTCAAATTAAAGGTTTTGACGCCAAGCCTCCTTCTATTCTTGTTTATCTTCACCACCATCCTCTTTCTTCCTTGTATATGGCATCACACTTTTCCTTTCCATCAAGTACTGCTCGATTAAAAGCCTCAATAAAGGCATATATCCACCAGCTAAATACATAGACTCAGGAAATGACTCAGCTATCGAATTCAAAACCATATCAATCTCCCATGCCCTCATCACTCGAACCCACATCGACCCACTTCCAATTCTTGAAAAGATTGAAACTTTGAAGCGTTTGAAGCTTTTCAAGCTCCTCATTACTCAAAAAGTTACATGTTTTAAAAGAATCCTCGAGATTCGAGTATGTAGATGAAGCACTTATTGTTGGAGGAGTGTGGAGAAGAGGGGGATTTAATGTTCAAATGGTGAGATTTATGAGGAGGTAGAAATGGGCGTTTTGAATATGGAGATAAGGAAGCGAAGGGTAATAGTCTTTGATGGGTTTGCGGGTCTAAGGAGAGAGAATAAGAGTGATGCAACCATAAAGATAGACTTTAATAAGAGTGATACAACCATTTATGTTAGTAGATTAGTTAATGAGATGAATGATAAAAAAAAAAAAAACATCATAATCATAGATTACTAGCAAATTTATCTTTTAAATGATTATTTCTGGTTTGATTAGTTTTATGGAAAGTGTAATAATAAATAAATTAACAAAGCTATTGTATAATTGGATTTCATTTCAATTGAAATTGAAATTGTGATAGCAAAATAAGAGATAAGAATGAGAAGAAAAGGGTATTTAGAGTGATTTAAAATTAAGTTTCAATTTTTTTTGACTAATCAAAAAAGTTATTAAAATTGAGGAAAGAGTATTTTAATCTAACAAAACTAAAAAAGAATGACATTTTAATATAATATATGAAAATGAAGGATTAAAAAATATAATAACAGAAAACTCAGCGTAAATGTATTTAACTCTTTTTTAAATAGGAGAGAGAAAGAAGTCCTAGGTGCAGTGGGTAGAGAAGACTAGCTCTAAACATGATGACCATAAGCTGGTACTATTTTAAATGGGTTGGAATTTTTTTTCTAAGACTTAACCCATATAATCCTAATGAAAAATATATTAATGGAGTTTTTTTTTTTTTTTTTTATACAAAAGGGCCCAACTCAGTCAAATTCACAATTTTGAATATGTGGGATGAGCTAGGTTTAAGATTAGAAAAATAAAAGCCTGTACTGTAAATAGGTCTAGTAAATATCATAGGACACTAGTGTTTTTCTTTTTCTTTTCATTGTTGGGACAATAACTCGTAAAATCCAAAATTTTTGCAATTTAATCCAATTCTTTATTTTGTGATGACTAAGCACAAAATGTTAGGTTTTAGTACATTTGTATCCAATTTTGAATAAGCACGTGACACTCACCATCAATTGACTATTGCCACATAAAATTTCCCTTTTTTTAGTCATCAGTGCCCTCATTTCTACTTCTCATATTTTGTTCAAAATCTTTTGAGCTTCTCTTAATCTTTAGCTAAATACATAACTTGCTATTTTAATTATTTACGAAAGGTCACTATAATACTTTATTTTAATTTTCATAAATTTAATATTTGATATTTTATTTTTTTTCTTTAAATTATCATAATTTTATTTATGATTAATTAAACTCAAAACTGTTGATATCAAGAATGACGTGTGAAAATGTCTTATAAATCAGATGAAGTAATTCATTTCATAAACTCATTTTTATATTAACTAAACTAAGTTTATTCCATAAACTCATATCCTCAACCATAGTTGTCTTCAACCCAAAGTAGAGCGGTGGTAAGAACATTGTAGATCCATAATAAAGCATAATAAGAATAGCTAACAACAATCAATAGTAGTGTTATTACCCCATACTTATTGCTACCTGCATTTTAGTTCTTAAACTACTTCCCAAATGAAAAATAATTCAAAAATCAATCTCATTCTTCACATGTTTCAGTCCTAAACCTTAAGATCTTACCTTAATTTCACTAAACTTGGCAATTTAATAGCCTTCTCCTCACCAAACCAATAATTTGTCACCAACCAATCGCAAAAGGGATACCTCCTGTTTAGATGCCCCATGGAAACATTCAAGTGATCAAACCAATACCAAACACCACCAATATGGTTTGTAACCTAAAGAAAAGATTAATAGTATCTAGACATGTATAAACCTTAACTTATCTCTAATTTCTAAGCCATAGTTCATGAATTTACTGAAATCTATACACCTCCATTCAGTTTCTCATTCTTATTGTTGGTCATCGATACATCATTTTGTAAAGCACCATGGTGCAAATCTAGTAGAATAATCTTGTTGATAACATCATTTTGGTCACATTACAAACTTCTTTCAAGCTTCTCCTTTAAACTCCTCTGCTTGGGCCATAAAAAAAACTATCAATTATGACATTTTTTAGATATGGTTGCATAGTAATGCATTTTCCTTTTCTTGGATCTATCTCATAATAAGAACATAACCTCTCACATTGGAAGTCAAATTTGAGCATTTAAATGTTCAAACAGAATCATATGTAGGAAGCAGAGCATTGCATACATTGTTTAAATCATTAGTTATGCAATGTTTGTTTCATAAAAAAAAACATTAAAAATATATGTTTTTGCATTTTCTAATATTTGATACGCTAAGGAGAATTGATCAATAAAAAAAATATTTTCGATCAATGAAAAATTGAATTCTTTTTGAGAAAAAAAACTTTTTCTTTTCAAGAGAGAATGCCATTTTTTTCAATTTAACAAACTCATTCAAATGAAAAATAAATTATGTAAATATATATTTATTATTATAAGTCATCATTAATTATTGATACCCATCACCATTTGCCATCAATAGGTGGTGGTTGCCAATGATTAGTAAGACCTATAAAATTTTTATTTTTAATATTTTCCCTTATATTAAATAATAAATTGTCATCTTAATTTTATTATAATCTTGAAAATAAAAAAGAAACTTAATATTTTTATAATGTGTTCCAAACACTAAAAAAATATTTTCTATAGATAATTTTTTTTTAAAAAAAAACCAACAGAGCCTTTATTGCTAAATTGACATTTGGTTTAAAAGTGTCTAGAAGCACTATCCTCTTGTTAACTTTGGTACAAAAGCTTGATCCTAATCTAAGGTATATAAAATTTTTTTTAAAGAAAACATAATTTCCTTTGCATTAGCTTTGGTTTCTTTCATGGTGAGTTCTTTATTTCTCTCTTTTTTTTTTCCCCTTTCTTAAGAAAAGATTATCTCCTTTAATCTCCTAAACTTTGTACTTTGTTTAAGTAATCCCTAAAGATGAATATAGAATTAGTGAGAAAAGTTTTATATGTTAATAATTTATAAAAATTTGTGCAATTTTGAGATTTAGAGGATAAATGATAACATTTTAGTCTAGTTGATTGATAAAATTTTAAAGATGTGTGATATTCACATTAATTTCATTTTAGATGAGTGTTCAATATGGCAAACATAAAATATTAAATATTAAATATACCATAATTAAAAATATAGTGTCAAAGTGACCCTTCTTGAATAGTCGAGAAGCAAGTTATACATGTCACCCTAAATCTTTGGTTACCCAAAAGATAAAGAGAAAATATTTCAAATATAGAACCCATATGCTTTAAGCAAGTGATTCAAGCTACTAATTAAAAGTATGAACATATTAAGTGTATTCATAAAATAAGAAAAAAAAATAATCTAGCATGGAGTGTTGTGCTTGCCAATAAATAATAATTCACTAAAAACACCAACCTTGTATATAGTTGTTGAACAAATTAAATCACTACGTTTGATTGCCATAATTTAAAGGACTAAATTAGATTGCAAAAAATCCTAAAGGTTTTTATTATCCAAGTTATTAATTTCCCTTTTGAAATTTAACATATTTAACTTATTAGTCTGTGTATTTTTAACATTAATAAAAGTCCCTTGACTTTCATTTTGTTTATTGTTATATCTTTCCATCTAAAAGCAATACTCTTTGATTTTGTTATGAGATGTCATAACAAATCTATCTATGACATTGTCATATAATCATAATCATTACAATCTTCATTTGAGACATTCAAGAGTCTTAATGAAATATGAAGGGACTCCTTTATAATCAACCTTTCCTACAATTTCATCTAAGCCCATAGGAACTATATTATTAGAAGTTAATTGGGCAACATAATTTACCTCTTGTTTGGATTGAGGTTTTTAAAGGGTTGACAGATTTTTTAAGGTTAAAAAACCCCTATAATCTATTTGGGAAACTATTCTCATGATAGGGTAAATTTTTTGAAAGGTTTAAAAAACCTTTTGAAATCTCATTTTCTCAATCCACCAATTTGGTGGGTTGTGAAGGGTTGGCTTTTTTATTTGATTTTATTTAGTTTTAAATATTTTGACTTTTATGCTTATATTATTTTGACTATTTGGTCATTTTTTTAAAACCTTCATAGAGGGTATTTTAATAATTTTAACATGAAACTTTCATTAAACTTATCGTTTAACCAAACAAGACAATATTAAATTATTAACCTTGGCTTTGTTTAGAAAAACTAGTTGATAATCTTGTTGTTGCTGATAATCTATTAGCTGAAAATCTGGTAGTTGATAATCTAGCTGATTGATGTAAAAGTGTTTGGTAAAAATAGTTGAAAAGGTAGCTGAAAAATGTAAAATGACATAATCTAGTAGCTTTTTAGTTAGATGCTAGTTCTACTACCTTTTTTTGTTTTTTTTAAAAAAAGAGATTATAATCTAGTGTTTTTTTTTCCAAATAATCTAGTTTACCAAACAAAACTTTTTTGTCAAATTAACTTATATTAATGGTCAAACTAAATTATAATCTAGATTATAATATAGTTTTATCATGTCAAACAGAGCTTTTACCTAACCATACTTTAAAAAACCTTACTTTACCCTACCATATGTTTTTCCAAATAGGTTGTTAAAGTAAATAAGCTATAAGCCCCTATATATTAATATCACATAGACATCAAGAACTTCAAGGTATTACAAATTTGAACTAGAAATTATGTATAACTAGAATTCTATTATATATTACATAACTTAAAAATACAATTTGTTCTTAGTACATCCAATGATAACCTAACATACATAAAACTAATATTCATTTGAAATACTCATCTTAGACCTCTAATTTATTAGGATAATGAGACATGGAACAAGTGTCTTAACTCAACAAATAAATACTAGTTGGTGTGATGTATCATTATTGCATGCATTTATGCATCTAAATATTTCTAACCATCTTCTTGCTTTTTATGGTCAGTTACATATTGTTCATACATAAGCAAATATAAGGTGGTCCAAGTCATTGGCTTGCCTTTTAGGCTACATGGGACACCTCATTCTTTCTTGTGCTCTAAACATTATCTAGGTGAGGAGTATTCTCTAACCCAAGCTATCTTATTAAAAAAAAAAAAAATTAAAGTGAAATGAGTATTCTTTGACCTAAGCCATATAACATGTTTAAAAATATCATTTATCATATAATTATTATAACTATATATCATGATCAATCATAAACTAGTTTGTAATTAAATAATTTGTAAGAGTCAACTACATATCACAACTCAATAGAATTTAGCTATCTAATGCACTCAATGCAAAATAAATGTTTAAATCATTCTTCTTATTATTTAGTATCATATCATTATAAATCCTAAATTTAAGCAAATAATGGAGCATTTCAAGCCTCCTCCTTACTCTTAATTCTTTAGAACCACATATTATACTTATCACTTCAACCAAAGATAGAATAAAAAAAATATTCCTCAAACCCAACTATACCTAAGGTGCCATAACTATAACTTTTATGCATACCCATTTCTAACCTAACTTTTAAATAACTCTAGAATGTTAAGGGAAAGTATTTGACACATTTATTGCTGGATTAATTAACGTTTGGTATAAATTCTTAATTAGCTCTTCTAGAGCTTTAAACCATAACCTAGTTTCACATAAGGTTTTTATAATATAATTCTACATCAATTATACTAAAAAAATAAAAGAAAAACATCACTTGCTTTTTTAGAAAAGCAAGTGGGAAATAGGTTTTATTAGAGCTTGATTTTTATTACATATTATGTAACTTAAAAATATAACTTATTTCTATTGCATCAAGTGATACCTAACATATTTAAATAATCTTCATTTGAAATTCTCTTTTTGGAGAACCAAGTTGTAGGGATTATAAGATGAGAATGAGTGTATCAGTTCAACAAAATACTAGTCAGTATGACATATCACTAATAAACATATGTTTATACTCCTTAATATGTTTATACTTAATATAAGAAATTATCTATTATTCATACATAAGGTGGTTAAGTTATTGATTATCTCATAGGCTATAAGGGACTTCTCCTTCTCCATTGTACTATTAACCTTATCTAAATGATAAGAATATTCTATGACTTGAATCATTTAAGATGCCTTAGTAGATCATTTATCGTATCATTGTTATACTTATTATGATCGATTATTAACTAGTTAGCAATTCAAATCATTTGAAAAACTCACTTGCACATTATAACTTAATAGCATTTAAGATATTTAAATGCATTCACATGCAAATGAATACTTTACGTCATTCTTCTTGATATTTAGTTTCATATCATTATAATACAAGATGCAAAAAAAAAAAAAAAATTATGGGAAAAGAAATAGTGAAATGCTATAATAAATATTATCTACTTACCACTTGTTATCCTTTCTAAAGATAAAATCAAACTCCAATGTAGCACTATGGGTCTCTTTTTTGCTTTTGATGGTCTTAAAAGACATTATACTCATCATTAAAAATAAGTAAGAAAGTGGAAGCAACTAAATTTTAGACATGCCTATTACTACCCCAACTTGTAAATCACTCTAAAAGAAAGCTATTTAAAGCACTAATAGTAAAGATTAACCAATGATTGCATTGAATCCCTAATTAGCTCTTCAATATCTTTAAACTCTAACCTAACAATATATAGATTACATATGAGGTTTTTCCTAACAGGATTATACTCAACCATGGTAGAGAATAAGAGGAATTTTAAAAAGAGAGAAAGAATAGGTCTTTTAGAGCTTGAAGAACAAATTGAAGACTTGTTAATCCATTTTGATCTATAAGAAAATAGGTTAAATAATGTATATCATTAATCAAATTAAATAGATTTGGTGTTTAGGTAACTAATTTAGGCATGAGAAACTTAAAGGAAGTGAAATAAGAGCCTAAAGCTTAAATGAAGGTATCTTTAAATAAATGAGCTTAAAATAGCTTTTTATATAACTGTAAGGTCAATATGGTTATGTTCCATAACATGCCCTATTTTGCTTTTGCCATAGCCATAACTCTAAAAACATGAATTATGGGAAATTTATTCCAGAAATGACTACGACTACTATTTAATTTTTTCTTAGAAATATGGCTATGGTGGTCTAAGTGTCATACCCATTGTTCTAATTATTCATGCCATAACTATATTTTATGAGAAATATGATCATATGATGTTCCTAAGGCAAAGACCTTAAGCTTATGATGTGTTTCTTATTTCTTAAATTTATGCAACTCAATTACTAACCATTTCAACACCTTAAAACCTAATGAAACATAAGCAAACAAATGTGAAACACATCATTCTCATTCCTTTTATGAATATGGCATAAGTATGTGGTTAGAATAGTGGTGTTGCAAACTCCTCTCCTGTAAGAACATTCATCGTTGAATGTTTAAAGGACTCATGTAACATCCCAAGTTAAGTTGTTAGTGTGGATGCCTAGAGGTGTTAGCTTAAGGTGTTAAAGGATTAATTTAGAAATCCTACTTTGATAATTAAGAATGGTTAGTAACATATATATGTTTAAGTATCAATTTGTAGCTTGGGGTAACCATTTTAGGCCATATGGTTTGGTCGTCATTCATAAGTTATACAGGCTAGTTTATCCTAACCCATACAATCCATATAAGAGCTAACCTGGATAAAAAATTTATGTGAAACTAATGGTCCTATAAGGAAAGGGCTACCTGTAGCAAGAGACAAAGTGGCGATGCCTAAAGCATTAGCAAACTATAATTCCTAGGGGCTACATCCGGTCTAGCCCAATTAACAACCTTGTGACATGGGCCAATTGTAAGCCAAGTTATGACAAGGATGTCATGAGTTTAAAGAGAAGATATTAGTGTCAGTTTAGATGCTTAGAGGTGTTAACTTAAGGTGTTTAAAGATTAGTTTGGAAATCCTACATCAATAGTTAATAAGAAAAGTTAGCAAAATATATATGTCTAGCCCAACTATTTTATTAATTTGGGTTAACCATTTAAGAATGCATGACTTGGACATTATTCATACATTATAAAGGCTAGTTGAGCCTTAGCCATTACAACTCATGCTATAATAATCACATGTAAACATCGCTAAAAAGGTTAGAATATGTTTTACCATCTTATCTTTAGCTTCTCATGTACACTTCTTATTATCATGGTTTCTCTAAGGGAACTTGACCATAATAATCTCCTTGGTGCAAACCTTCTTGATTTGCATGTCTATGGTCACAACTAGATACTCATATATGTAATTTAGGGTGATCTTATCCTCTAGCTTTATGATCACATGTGAAGAGACTAAACATATACTTTCTAAGCATCAATATGTCAAACATTAGATGCATATTTGCACACTTCAATGGCAATGATAACCTATAGAATATTTTTCAACCATTTGTGTTATCTTAAATGGTTCAATGTAAAGAGGTGATAACTTCTTGTTCTTGACAAATCTCATAACTCCTTTTATTAGGGATTTTTTAAGAAACACAAAGTTACTAACCTTGAAATGCATATATTTGTACTTTAGGTCTACATAATTCTTTTGCTTGCTAGCTACGATTCTTATCTTTTCCTTAATTAAGGGTACTACTATACTAATCACTTAAACCAATTCTATACCTGATAGATCTTCCTTACCAACCTTTTCTGAATAAAGGAGATACACACTTCCTCCCATACAATGCCTCATGAGGTGCCATCCTAATACTGGAGTTATAACTATTATTAAATGCAAAGTCTATAAATGGTAGGTGTATTTTCTAACAGGCACTAAAATCAAGTGCACATATACAAAGCATATCCTCTGACATTTGGATCATCTTCTTAAGTTCTCCATCAAATTAAAACCTGTGTTAAGTCTAATCTTATATCCATCTCTCTTTACATGCTCTTCTTAAATTTTAATATGAACTAAAAACCTATATAAAAATAATAAAAAATAGAGCATAAGCAAATGGTTTAATCCATATATAATTTAGCCAATTTTTCATAGAATAGGTGGTTCTCACCAAAAGAAAATGTGTCATCTTAATTAAATGATACATAATCACCAAAATAGATTCATCTAACTTTAAATGCAATAATCTTATAATAAGTTCTAAAGTAATTTTCTACCATTTCCATTTTTAAATTGTGAGAGGATTTAACAACCTTACTAGCTTTTAACGCTCTAAATTCACCTCCTAACAAGCCATCCAGTTGATCTTAGTTTGAGCTTATATCCTTCTCCATCCTTTTCCATCATTATATAAGCCTCAAGTCATGGTATATCTTAAGAGCTTAAGGATGGACATATAAGTAGCATTGTGTGTCTCACTTATAATATGTTGTTTAAGCTAATTCACTATAGGAAAATATAGTCTTTTGCCATAATGAAGCATTCCTTTTAATTTAATGATGAAATATGATGTAATACCTTTTTAATAGCTCTAATCAGCCATATCAACTTTAGATTTTAATATACTATAAACTCTTTTAGCCTATGAAGATTTTATGATGCTTGTTATATAAATATTACTACCATCTCTAAGTCATCAATGGGATAATTCTACTTGTCATTCAACTATATCTAGGCATAGACGATCATTATGCCATGTTACATCAATACATACCTAAGACCTACTCTAGAAGTATAACAGTACATGGTATATTTGCCATTACTAAATGGTTAAGCTAACATTAGAATGGATGCCAACAAATTTGTACATTGTTAGAAACTTACCTCATATGCGTCTATCCATAAAAGTTCCACATTTGTTTGGATTAGCTTTGCCAAACAAGCTAACAACTTGAAGAAATCGTGCACAAATCTTTTGTAGTACCTTGCTAAATCTAGACAACTTTTTACATTTATAGCCATAATATGTCTAGGCCAATGGATAACTATATAAATCATATTTAGCTCCATTTAAATCCTTTTACCAAATACCATTTAATTGAGGATGATCACATCATTTGAGAAATAGTTACACTTGGAGAACTTGGCAAACAACTGATGGTTCCTCAAAGTCTAGAACACTATCCTTAAATGTTAGGCATGCTCATTAGGACTTTAGACTACACTAAGTTGCTATCAATGAAAAAGTTACAACTTGATATGGGAAATGCTAAAACACTCTGTTTATCAAATCTATAAAAGTTGTTGATGCTTAGTGAGTCCAAATGACATCATTAAGAACTTATAATAGCTGCATTATGTCCTAAAAGCTATTCAAACTATCCTCATTTTCCTTCAAGTGATAACAATATAATCTTACGTCATTCTTGGAGAAATAGTTGCTCTTTATGATTGATTAAAAAGTTTATCGATTTGAGGTGAAGGACACAATGTGCTTGTTTAAAAATTTATCAATTTTAGTTTCCATTACTTCAACTCCATTCCATATACTTTTTTTAATTTTTTAAATTCTCCATTTATATTTTCATGATTTGGATATCAAAAATTGATGTTGAAAGAAAAATAGATAAATCTCTATTTATATTTCACCATCAAAGAAAACAAAAACTTAAAACTTTATTTATGGAATTGCAGGGCTTAGCTAGTATATCTAAACTATTCAACTTACCTCCATTAAGAAATGCAACAATAACAACATAAAAAAAATTGTCCTAAAAAATCATGAAGATTGAAATTCCAATTTCAATTTATTATGACCCATGCCACTTCATTTTTTGTCCTAGCATTGAGAGTTAATCTTTTAATCCAATATAACCATAGTTCAATTCCTATGATGTTGCACTTGCCTAGGCTCAAATTACCAAGAATGTATTTATATATTCCAATAACTTCTCTTTTCTCAAATATATAATATCAATTTACTTCAGTTGATACGATATAAATATGAATAAATAATTTTTATCTTGAGTTTTTATGGTTGTAATCACCAAGAATGAGTGAGATAGAGTGAACAAATGCATAAAAAAATGAACAAATATTTTTCTGTTTCAATTGATTTATTTAATTAATGTATTTTTGGCATGCTTATTTTTCTCTTAGACTTTGACTAGGTTTTTCTTCTTTAACTAATAAAAAAAGCCAAAAATAAATGAAAGATGAAATAGTAAACTAAAGAAAAATTAAGGGACCTTTTAATTTCATTTTAAAACACAAGGATCAATTAGTGTAATATATCAAAACTCAAGGAAAAATAATAATTCAACCTTATTGTTTTTAATGTATAAATCTAGTTATTTTTCATTTGCACAAGTATGATATATTTTTCTATTAGTGGAAACCCAAATTCATTAAGTTAGTTAGTATAACATTGGTTAGTTGAATTCTTAATGTCAGTTAAAAGTGTGTTACATAATTGTACTAAAAAATACCTTCATTTCATAACATAACTTTTGCAGAAAAAAGCCTATTAAAATTGATTCAGTTGAAAGCAAATCATTTGCTACATATTCTTTCAAACTCATCACCAGCCCATCAAAGGTACTTTAAGAAGTTTTTTTTTTTATGGATTTTTTTAATGTTTGATTCTACATTTAGTTATTTAAAGAATTTTAAGTTGGAACTTTTTATTTTTCTCTTAAAATGTACACACACACACACACGTATATATATGTACACACACACACACTCACACACACACACACATATATATATATATATATATATATATATATATATATATATATATATATATATATATATATATATATATATA
>CATIWR010686574.1:0-16102 GCA_949677035.1 Omphalea diandra | reverse complement strand
ATAGAGGATGAAAAAGTCCGTCAATTGTTGTGCCTCTCGCTTGTTTTAATACGGGTGAGAAGCAAATGGATTTCAGTTTGGTTTATTTGGATTGGATAAATTTTACTGGGTCAACACATGCATAAATTTATTAGAAGAATGGAAGCAGCCAAAATGGCTGTAGTAATAGCAGTGGCCTATAATAATAATAATAATAATAATAGTACTCTAATCGAACTAATATAAAACAGAACACATGAGAAAGCAAAAAGAAACAGCACCGTTTGGTTTTTGAGGAAATATAGAGAACAGGAAAAGCATTCTTGTATACTGCTTTTCAAATTAAAATTTTTACTGCTGAACATAATGATAGGAAATGATTAAAAATACCCATAAATGTTTTTGGTTGTTTCATGTTTCTGTGCTGTTTCACTGTTTTATTGGGTGTTATTGTTGATTATTCTTTGTTGTACTTAATTGTTTGGTATAAAGTGCTAAAAGCTTGTAAATGGTCTTGTGTACTGGGCTAAGGTTCTGCATTTGCCCCTGGAAGTAGGGGATAATTCGATAACTATGCGAATCAGTATCTGCTTCTTGTGGGTTTCTATGAAATGTTTTTTTTTTTTTTTTTTTTTTTAATGTTGTTGATACTTTAGGTTACATGTGTATCATTTAAATCGCGGACGCGGTAACTGTCACGGTCACAATCACGTTGTAGGCATGTCAGTATGTCACGGTTAAAGTGTAATGGTCACAGTCGATATTATTGTGAATTTTTTTTTTAAAATTCACAATTTAACTAAAATCAATATATATATATATATATATAAAATAATTTGTAGTACATAAATATAAATTTTTTTATATAAATTAATTATTTTAAAATCTATAATTATTATCATACATTAAAATTTTATTTATTTATTTATTTGAATATAATTTATATTCATTAAAGGATTACTTAATTTTAGGTAAAAGTCGAATAAATAATTGTAAAATTATGAATTATTTCATAAATTTAGAAAATGATGTGGACTGGTTTCAAGGAAATCATTAAGAGAAATAAATTCAATACTTTATAAGGATGGACTTATTTGAAAAGCAAAATAGTTGGTCTCACACCACTTTAGAGCCCATCCATTAGCTGCTCACTTAAGTCTAATTAAGAAAAGCCAATAAACATCTGAAACAAAGAAAGGGGACAAAGGAAAGAAGAAATAAACCTAAAACAGAGAATGACCCCATCTAAACTTGTTCTCAATATCCATCGAGCACAACAAAGGCAAAGAAGAGGGACATCTCTTCTTTACATGCAAAGCAACTCTCTTTCAAAACGATTATTACAGAGCTAAATTAGGAAAACAGGTTCATACTCTTTTATTTCGCATTTCTGTAACACCATTAGGAAAACAGATTCATACTCTTTTATTTCGCATTTCTGTAACACCAATGTTTGAAGTTTGAAGGAAATCAAAGTTTGGCCCTGTTTTTCTTTTTAAAGGGAGATTGATTTCTTTTCCTTTTGATTTGTCTATTTTCTTTTTTTCTTCGCATTTTGATTTCAACTGTAAGCATTACCCCTTCCTCTTTTTGTTGATTTGAGATTTGGGTACAATATTCTGTGCTGGTGTTTGTCTTTTTCTTTTTTCCTCCATCTCTCTATTGGTCATGCCTGTTTGTTGAGTACCAGCGTCACAGATAAAATTAGTCGTGCGGCTCGTCTCGACATATTTCTATGTGAATTCAAAATAACCCCTTTGTAACGTTAAAAATCGTATCGGAAACCTCATTTTCCGTTACGTATCATATGATACGAGACATGAAAAACGATATTTAAAACTCTGGTGTATCACTTGTTGGATAAACTTTACATTAAAAATTGATGCAGCAAAGCAAAGAAAAGGGAAAATTATAGCCCAATGGCAAACAACAAGTATGAGTATGTGAAGTCATTTGAGGTTGATGATGAGGTCATGCTCCTGAATCTCATTGTTGTTCAAATCGATGGCTACCATTTTCAAAGGTAAAGCTAACACCTTTTTAAAATTCTGGACCATGGATCTCTTAGTTATTTTGCTTCTCATTTTACACTTTCCCTCCTCTTATAAGGTTCTTTGAGGTTTATGAATTCCAGAGGCCAAATGATGAGAAAGCCTTGAATTTGATGAACGCATGTGCAACTTCAGTTTTGGAAGAGTATCCTGACATTGTCTTCTCTTATGGCTTTGGTGATGAATACAGGTGCTTCAAATTTGTTTTTATTTATCATTGCATTGTCCCTGCTTGTTGTAACATCATTTGAAGATTTATGTTACTTTTGTTTATATGACTTGCAGTTTTATTTTCAAGAAGACAACAAAGTTTTACCAAAGACGGGTCAGGTTTATATACATATATATTTCTAAAAAAGTATTGATTAAAATCTTTTTTGCTGTCTCTACCAAAAATGAGACAACCAAACTCTTATTATATTAGGTTATAAGATCTTGTTGCTGTCCCATTTCCTGTTCAAGCATAAATTATAACATATTTCGTACTCAGAAAAAGAACAAAAAGAAGAGAAAGTAAAATAGATAAAATAAATACATCCATATAAAGTCCTTTCCTTCTGCCTTTGCATCTTTCTCTGCTTTGATTGTTGATTCATCTTTTCTTTATGCTATTGATCACTAATTTCTCAGTTGCAGTATCTATGTTAGATTTAATTGTTGATTTAGTTTTATGTGATCAGTAAATAATGTCAGAGCTATAAAATATTCAACTGCCAGCAATGTAGCCACTTTTGGTTCTTGCCCATATGACTCCCCACTGCATGTAGTTTACACATCACCCTTGTCTCCTGGGACATCTTCTTTATTGAAATCTATTGCAATCCTATTCTTCTTATAGGTTCTTAGTGCTTTGATCCATTTCTATATCTGGTTCAGGAAAATCCTTATCTTCGAAGAACTGAGTAGCAGTTTGCTTTTTTCTGAGATAAGATCAGGTGAAGATCTATCTGTATTTTCTTAAATGACTTAAGCAAAGATTTAGGATACATTTTCTTTTCTTTGTGGGACTATCATATCTTGTCTCTTAAATCCTTTTCTAAGCCCCAGTAGTCAAAACAAGATAAAAAAGCCTACCATGGCAATTTACATTGGTTTTGATAGAAAAAATTGGTGCTTTGCAATACCTTTTTTTTTTTTTTTTGCTGAACAGCAGTACATTGGATCAAGTAACAATGGTTTGCAATGACTTTTTTAACAAGTAAATGGTAGTCTTAAATGAGTTTGTTGCTTGTTGACTCCACTGGTCTATGTTTGAAAAAATGGTGGTTTGACAGTATTGATGGTGACAAAACCAGTGGTTTGAGGTGTTTGCTCCTGTGCTGGTGACAAAAAGATAAGGTAGGCAATGAGTAGTAGCAAATAGTTTGCGAACAAGCTCGTTAAAAGCTTATTCTTTTTTCTTTATTTACCTTATCAAATGAGTCCAAATAGATTTTGAAGCTCATTTATTTAAATGAGCTGAGTTTAAACACATAAATGCTCGGCTCATTTAGTGTTCATGAGCAAACTTGTTTATGTTTATTTATATTTGATAAAAGTTTGTTATAGACTAATTTTAGGTCCTTTAAATTCATAAATTTAATAACAATTATGATAATCTAATAACTAAATGTTAGAGTATCTCATATGATCTTCATAACGATAGTTTTAATATGTTAAATAAAGGCTTGAATTAAAACATATAAATTATCAAATATAGAATAATATGGAAAAAAAAAAAAAAGATGCAAAGGATGTGTATAGAATCCCACATTGATTAGATATAAGGGAGAGGGGGGCCTCCTTCTCCTTATAAAAGGAGATTGCCCCCTTCCCACTGTAATTAAAAAATCTAGCATATAAGCCTCTTAATGGGTTCTTTTAATAACTTTTAAGTCTATTTTAGATGAGTTTCTTAAGTAAGAATTAGTTAAATATTTTATTATCTTCTTGTAGTTGACAAAAAAAATTGATGAGTTCGTTGGGGTTTGAGCTTGAACACCACTAGTGAAAGCTCATTTGAGCTCAAATAAAAGGAACTGAACTGAGCTCAAACAAGCCAAAATTTGGCTCAGCTTGGTTTGTTTGCACCCCTAGTCCACCATTGGCTTGGGGATGGATTGATTCTTTGGGGTGGTTATGTCACATCTCAATTTAGTAAAATTATTACATAAATTATCAAAATGCAATTATATTGGCATCTGCAATGCTTTAACAAAACTTAAACAACCATGAGAGAAACTAGGAAACTTAATGGCGAAAAAGTGGAAAAATTATGACTTTGTCTATTTAGTCAGTGGTGGAGAAATATTTCTTTTATTGTTAACTGAAATAAACTCTGATTACTTCTGTGAGTCAATTCTACAATCTCACCAGTATTTTTTTTTAATCTTAATACATTATCTTTTATGAAGCAAAAATTCTTAGATAAATTGTAAATTGGTGATATGTTATTTATAAAGTCAATACCTTGATCTAGGGAAAAAGCAAGCTCAGCATGATTAGATGAATACATGAAATAGTTTGGAAATGCATTTTGCTGTTTGATTAACTTGAGAAAAGCTGTTGTCTTTTTTTCACATTTCCTATGCGTGGAGTTGTAGGTGCTAAATTTGCTGATTTCCTTTGTGAGACTAAGATATTCTTCTGAAATTTCTCCATTTGGGACACTACTTATCATATTCTTGCTCTGGAAATTGAAAGTGCAGCAAAATTCTGTCCCTTGTTGTCTCTTTTTTCTCTTTTGTATATGCTATAAAATGGAGCAAGTTCTTTCCTCAGAAAGAGATGAAATACCCACCTTCATTTCGTGGGCGGGTTATACGCTGTGCATCAATAGGGGTTCTCCAAGAATATCTTGCATGGAGACAGAATGACTGTAAGTGTCCGCCCAAAGTTACTTGGCTAACTCTAATTGTTAACTATAAATGCTAAACATATTTTTCAACCGAATGAACTTATAAATTTTATAATCAGTAGTGTATTTTTTATATTTTGTGCTCTCACAGGCCATGTAAATAACCAGTATCATACTTGTCTTTGGAGTTTGGTTGAAAGTGAAAAGACAGAAAGGGAAGCACAAGAAATTTTAAAGGTCTTTATTTCTTATTTGCCTATCCTTTTTAATATCCTAATCTATGTTTCTCTACACATAAATAGTTACCAATGTATACATGTCCGACTGCAAAAAATTTTTGTTTCAATTTCCAATCCCATTAATCTTATGTATTTGTCTTTCCTTTTTTTTTTATTCTTTTCTTTTTCTTTTTTCTTTTTTATCTTTTCAGTCTCTTTCTTATGACATTGATATTTAATGCGATCCCCTCTGTTTTCATTTTATACTTTGACCTTGGTATCTCTATGTATCAGTGCTGTTTTGGTTTATTGATCATGCATGTTTTATGCCTTTCTTTCAAACCATTGGATTTATTTGTAAATGTTTTTTTTTTTTTTTATCTGTGAATTTCTGTAGGGCACCCAAAAGCATGAGAAAAATGAGCTTCTCTTTCAACAGTTTGGTGTCAACTATAAAAAACTTCCAGAGATGTTCCGTCAAGGATCTTGTGTTTTCATGACACTGGTTATTTTCATTCTTTCCATTATATTTACATTCCTCGTGCATGCATATTTATTTCCTTTTTATTGAAAGATTTTCAAGAATCTTTCTCATGATCTGTATTTCAGTTTCCCATTGTTGTGGGAAATATTCTATCTATTTTTCTGGATGGTTGCTGAGGAAGGAATGTGTTTGTGCTCACCCTTTCCGAAGAGTATTGACATAAAGAGATGGAATCTTGTTATTGGCTTGCATTTAGCTCAATAATCACCATTAGTACTTGAAGCTCTATTATGGCTTAGTTAACAATCTTGCATGGATACTCTACGAACATAACCATCTGCATAGTATTCAGGAAAATGATGCTACTCAGATGTTCCCAAGTTGTGATATTTGTTATTGGCATTAAAAGGTTAAGGTTCTATTCTCAACTCTTGCAATATATGTAGTAAATTTTTTATGCTACTAGGTATGTTCATGCAATTTTTGCATGCTAAAATTCACCTCATTTGGTTTGAGGAATAAGGTAAAAATTTTGGAAAGATTGGGTATGTATTTCAATTTTACATGTAGATCATGATCATTTGCTATTCTATGTTCATTGTGGCTGTATAAGTGCCCTCTCTCTCTCTCTCTTTCTATATATATATATATATATATAGGATTGTATTACATTTACTTCTCTATGAATTGAGTGACATAAATGCATTTTCTTGTCATGAAAAGATGTTGATTTCTAACTTCCTACATGCTTTGGATCTATCATGTATATTTCTTCTACTTTTTATGCTAAAATCTTTACTGGACTCCTGCAGGAGGAAGCTATTGCAAAGTATACAGAGAATGGTATTCCAGTCAAAAGATTGCGGAGAAAAGCAAGAATAGTTCATTCGGAGAACATTGCTGGAAGAAGCTTTTGGAATGAGCACCAAAATCTTCTTAAAGAATTAGGTGGTTTTTCTAAAGACCTTGGTAAAATAAACCCTGATTATATCAGGTCTTTCCAATTTGAAAGCAAATTGATGCCATCTACTTGGGTAGTAATTAGAATTGATGGTTGCCATTTTCACAGGTAAAGTATATCAGTATTGACCGAGCTGCATTTTATCTCCACTTGGCTCAATTCAGTACAAGTCACTTTTCTGAAAATAGATGACGATCAGAAACTCTTGATTCATTCAATTTTGCAGATCTTTTAGAATTTTTCATGAGCTGCACTTATGTCACTTATAGTTCAGGAAATTCAGTGCCTTGATTAAGTTGATTAACTATGGATAATTGGGAAGTTCTAGGCATTGATCCCTGCCTCTCTCTCACATGAGGTGCATATTCCAATGAAACTTAAGTTTGGATGATTTGTGAGACGCTTGGGTGTTTTTACTTGTAGAAAACTGGGGGTATTCTCTAGAAAAAATTTCAAAGTAACATAGAAAAAGGAGTTTTATGTTGAAATATGATAGTTTTTCATTTGGAAAACTGGAAAACAGATTTTTCAGTACTCTTAATTATACATACTCTTAGAAATTAGGTAAACCTATTTTCGATGTTTTTCCCTTTTAATTAATTGAGTTATTTTCCAAAGAGAAAATTCATTTTTCCAAAATTTGGATGTCATGTGCTTTATTTTGAGCACCAGCATAAGCACTTTCTATTTTTTATTTTATTTTTGATCTCATTTACTACGTGTTCTTTTCTTCTTCTTTTTTTTGGGCCTTTTTTTCTATGATTCTCTTGCATGCCTTGGACAGCATGTTTGAATCCCAAATGGGCTATGGCAGATGTCTTTTTTCATTATTTTCCATTTTGGTTATTTATTTATTTTTGTTTACCATGTTTTTTTGTTATTATAATATAATGTTGGTCATTGTGTACCAAAAATTGGGGGAAGGAGGAGAGCGAGTTGAATTGGTGGGTAATTAAACATTGAAAAAGTTAAAAGAGATTAAGGAGTGTTAAGCAAGTAAAGAGTTAAGGTAAGGAAGAAGCGAACAAATAAAATTTATAGTGGTTCATATATTAATTAATTATACATCCACTTCTCAATTTTCAATTTGAATTTCACTATCTCTAATACAATTATAAAGAGTTTTACAAACTCACTCTCTCTAAACTTAGTATTTTAGCTCATACCAAACACTTATAAGTTTTTTTTTTTTTTTCAATACTCACACTGAAACCCTTTATAGATATTTTTCCAAGACTTAATTTTAAACTAATACAAGTGTTTTGTGGCTAGCACTTAATCCTTGAGAAATCAAAACTCCACAATCAACTCAAAAAGTACCATAAATGAAGATTGAGGCTTTAAGAAATCAAAGTGCAAGAGTTTCACTATAATGAAGCAAGTACTCAGTGCATTGGAGGCCATTTGGAGGGGTATTTATAGTCCTCAACAACCAAATGATCATTACAAAAAGACTAGTAAATCTCTCACTAAACAACTAGAAAATCTACATTTAATGCTCTGTTAGATGAATTTCATGGTTTCAATGCTTGTTTTGTGACCACAATTGGCATTTCACTGACAGGACATCCTTTTCGTGGTCGATCTTTATACGTGTCTAACGGCTAGTGATACATGGTACTTTTTGAGAGGCCCTTCAGTTAGCTATCGCAACGGTTCTCCCCATACTGCTGGTTGCAGGTGCAATATGGAGTTTCTGGTCATGATTTGTGTGTTGGATCGCGATCGCAATCTAGGTAGCAAAACAGCCCGTGTCTCAAGAGTTCTTCAAAACTATGGGTCGTGGTTGCTACTCGTGCTTCTGCTGAGTCTTGGTCATGATCTTTTATTGGTCGCAATTTTTAGGACTAGTTTGTTAATTGGTAAATTTTGCAAATTCTTTGATGTTCCATCATTTTCTAAACTTATGTTATGCAAGATTAACACTAGATGGAAACATTAGTGCCTTTCAATTTGCTTGTCAAGATCAAAGTAGAGATTGACCAAGTTAGAAACTTAACTTAGGTCAACAATCTTCATCTTTTTTATTTGACAATTAAATTGAATTTGAGAAAGGAAAATATTATAGTTGAAGATATTGTAGATATTTATGCTTAATTAGAGGTTGAATTAGGCTTAATAAAGAATTCCTAATGAAGAAGTCTTCCTAATTAGTATTTCCATGCTGTGTATATATTTGTTGTTGTTCATATGAATAAAATCATGAAATTGCACAACTTCTTCATTGTACCAGAGCCCTCTTAAATTCTAGAAATCTGGAAATTTTTTCTTTTTCGTTGTTGCCTTGGTGAGTAGTAGTTGGTTCTGTGTTTTGGGTCATCCATTTAAATTGACCTTTTCTTCTCACCGCCAGCGTAGTTAGAAGCGTTGATCGTCAATTGTGATGTCCCTAAAATCTGGTTGTCAACAGCCCCGTGAGTGAGCCTCACACGCTGACCGGAAATCTGTCACTTGTCTCATGCGTCGATGCATGGGAGCACATGCACTGGTGTTCCCATCACCGGTCTAGTTTATGTTGCTTTACCCTTATGGTGCCTTCAGTGGGGCTCCTTGCTTTGGTACTCCTCATTTGTCACCTCTTGCCTTGGTATTTTCATCAAATATGTGTTATTTTTCATTGCTGTTTGTTTGTCCTTGGGTCTACCATTCTTTTGCAATTGGCTATCGAGTGCTTAAACTTTGGGTACTTGTTTTTAGTACCTATTTTCTTGGGCTTGTGATTTCTGTTGCTTTTGTTATTTGAATCTATGATGGCAGAAGATCACAAGCATTCAGTTGTAACAGAGGTCATTCATATGATGTTTAAAATTGCATAATATAAGTTGAATGGTTTGAATTATTTAGATTGGTGCAAGATTGTCAGGATTTATCTTCGAATTTTGTCTAAAGATGATCATCTTACTAAGGATCCCGCAAGAGATAGCACTCGCTAGGACTCATTAGGAGATGATGCCCGCTTATTCTTGTAAATTTCAGAATTCCATTGGCACTGATGTCATCAGTCTCATTAATCATTGTATGTCAAAGACTTAATGGACTATTTAGAGTTTCTGTATTTGGAAAACGCAATGCTTCGCTTATTTATGAAGTCTAGAAAAAACTTTTATCGTGTCGAACGACGATCAATCTCTTCAAGCTTATTTAATGAATTTAAGAAAACCTATGAAGAATTGAATGGTTTGTTGCCTTTTAGTCCTGATATGAAAGTCCAGCAAGAGCAACGCGAGCGAATGGTGGTAATAAATTTTTTTGGCTGATCTTAATTCTTCATTTAAGGTTGCTAAATCCCAAATTCTTTCCAGTACTAAGATTTCTTCTCTTCATGAAACTTTCACCAGAGTACTTCACACAACTACTAATTCATATGTACCATCATTTGTTACGGCTTTCAGTGCTCTCGTTAGTCATCATCGGGGAACCACATCTAGCTGATCATATTAGTAGAATTATAATAGGAGAGGTAATATAGGTAGTCGGGTTGCAGGAGTATTGTGTGCCATTATTGTCATATAAGTTGGGTCATACCAAACACACATGCCAAAAATTTCAAAATAAGTCTTAGCGGTCCCCTTGTGCTCATGTTTGCTCCACATCCTCTTAGTTAACTGTTCAAGTCTCTATAGATGAATATGCTAAATTCTTTCAGTATTAAGAATCATTAAAGCATTCAATTCTACATATTACTATCAGTGTCGAGTCAAATAAATCAAATGCATGCCTTCTTTTACTTCCTTTGAATAGTCATTGATTTTAGTGCCACAGATCATATGACAAGTAATCATAACCTCTTGTCTACTATTGAGTCACATCCATCTCCTAGTGTTACTTTAGTTGATGGTTCAACTTCACCTATCATTGGTTCTGGCACAATTAATTTCTCTCCATCCCTTTCTTTATCTTCTATTTTAAGTCTATCAGGTTTTGCTATTAATTTATTGTCTGTAAGTAAACTCACTCATAGCCTAAATAGCTACATCTCAATTTTTTCTTGATTATTATCTCTTTCAGGATCTTGTGACAAGGGAGATTATTGGTAAAAGACATGAATCGGGTGGTCTCTACATTTTAGATACCTTGGTCCCTCGGTCAATTGCATGCTCTAATGTCTTAACCCCTTTTAAAGCCCATTGTCAATTGTGTCCTCAGTTTTCTAATTATCTTTTCTAGATTGTGAATCTTGTTAGTTTGGAAAATATCATCGTCCGCCTTTAGTTTCTTGAGTCAATAAACGGTTCCCTTTTGAGTTAGTTCATTCGGATATTTGGGATCCATATGTTGTTGTCTAAAACTGGATTTTGCTATTTTGTTACATTTGTTGATGACTTTTCTTGTGTGATTTGGTTTCATTTAATGAAGAATCGTTCTGAATTATTTTCTCATTTTGTGTGTTGAAATTAAAAAAACAATTATGCTTATATTGAGAAGTGATAATGCCAACAAAATTTTTTCTGATTCTTTTCAAACTTATATGGTTCAGAATGATGTTCTTCATCAATCTTCTTACGTTGATACACCATCTCAAAATGGATTAGCTGAAAGAAAACATATACATCTTTTTAAGACTGCTAAGGCACTCTTTTTCCAAATGCATGTACCTAACTCATTTTAGGCTGATGCAATTTCCACAACCTATTTTTTTATTAACGATATATGCCTTTATCAATTCTTTATGGTGAGAGTCCATATATGCCTTTATCAATTCTTCATGGTGAGATTCCATATATTGTTTTTTTTCTTACTAAACCCTTGTTTCCTATTGAGCCTTGAATTTTTTTAATGCATGTTTTGTTCGTGTTGTTCATCCTCATGTCACTAAATTAGATCCCAAATCTTTAAATGTGTTTTTCTAGGTTATTCTCATTTACAAAAGGGGGATCAATGCTACCATTCTAATCTTAACAAGTATCTTGTGTTAATTGATGTCACTTTTCATGAGCATATTCCCTTTTGTTCTACCTTTTCTATCCTTGTCACTAAAGGGGGAGAACGATGATTTGCTAGTTTACGTTGTCACCTATCCGTCCGCCGATGTTGGTTCCTTGTCAAACTCGCCTTATGTCTCTCCATCATTGTCACCCCTACAACCACTGTGGAGACCTCTTATTCACCAAGTCTATTCTAAACAACGAGTCCCACTTGATACCTGTTTGGAACTAATCTTTTCTATGCCATTTGATCTTGTGACATTCTCATTGTCTATTGTAAAGGTAAACATCAGTGCACTTATCATATCTCATTTGTTTCTTATAACAACTTTTCTTCTTCTAGCTCCTTTATTGTTTCCTTTGATTCTGTCTCTCTTTTAAAACTATGAATGAAGCCTTGTCTCACTCTATCTAGCGTTGTGTTATGATAGAGGAGATGACTGTTTTAGATACTAATGGTACTTGGGATTTAGTGGACTTACCTGCAGGAAAATATACAAGCAGATGTAAATGGGTGTTTATAGTGAAATTCAATTTTGATGGCTCTATTGCTCAACTTAAACCCCGACTTGTGGCTAAAGGCTATGCCCAAACTTAGAGTCTGCCCTATTGCTAAATTAACGTCTATTCGTTTATTTATCTCTCTGACAGCTACTCATAATTAGTCATTGCATTAGTGAGACATCAAAAACACCTTCTTGCACTGTGTTTTTCAGGAAAAGATGTATATGGAGCAACCTCTCAAATTTGTTGCTCGGAGGGAGTTTGGGAAAGTTTATCTTCGTAAATTCTTATATGGCCTGAAACAAAGTCCTCATGCTTGGTTTGAAAATTTTAGTTAAGTGGTGGAATAGTTTAGGATGCATAAAAGCAAGTTCGATCACTCGGTTTTTTTTAAACAATCTCCATTTATCATCATTCTCCTTGTTGTGTATATGGATGATATCATCATTACTAAAATTGATACTATGGGGACTTTATCTCTCAAGACTTTTCTACAAAGTTAGTTTCACATAAGATTTAAGGGCACTAAAACATTTCTTGAGAGTTGAAGTGACAAAAAGAAAGAAAGAAATGCATCTTCTTATCTCAGAGGAAGTATGTACTTGATTTGTTAACTGTGACTAGAAAATTGGGAGCTTAGTACACCAATACTTCCCAATCTACAACTCAGAAAACATGAAGACTTATTTAGAGATCCTGATAAGTATAGAAGACTAATTGAAAAATTAAATTATTTTTCAATAACTCGTCCTAATATTGCATACTTTGTTAGTGTTGTAAGTTAATTTATGTCTTCTCCTATTGTTCATCATTGAAAAAATGTTAGAACATATTCTATATTACTTAAAGAGGGCACCTAGACGAGGAAGACTGTATAATAATATGGACATTCTCATACTGAGTGTTTCTCAGATGCAGATTGGGCGAGGTCCAAGAATGATCGCATATCTATTACTTATTATTGTGTTTTTGTTGGAGAAAATTTTATCTCATGGAAAAGTAAAAAGCAAAATGTTGTATTCAAATCTAGCACACAATTAGAATACAGAGCTATGGCGCAGTCTGTGTGTGAAATCATATGGATATATTAGCTAGTAGAGGAATTAGGCCTTAAAGCTTAATAACAACAAAACTATGGTGTGATAATCAAGTTGCTCTTCATATCACAAGTAACCTTGTGTTTCATTAACGAACTAAGCATATTGCGATCGATTGTCACTTTGCTCGTGAAAAGATATAACAAAATTTGATTTCTAAGGAACATGTGAAAATTGGAAAACGACAAGGAGATATTTTAACAAAAACTCTCAATAGGGCTCGAGTTGATTATATATCTAATAAATTGGGGCATGATTGACATCTATACTTAAGCTTGAGGGGGAGTGTTATAGCTATAGATATTGTAGATATTTATACTTAATTAGAGGATGAATTAAAGGCTTAATAAAGGATTCCTATTTAGTATCTCCATATTGTGTATATGTATATTGTTCTTCATATGAATAAAATAATCAAATTCCATAACTTCTTTAGAAAATAGGAAGAAAAATAATATAAATAAGTTCCTTATGTCTTTTTTAATATTGTAGCTCTTCCTTAGTTGGTTCATCTCCCTCAATAGTTACTCCCCCTAATGTTTTTCAAGTTTATTTTACTTTACTCTATCTTCTCCCTCTTTGTCAATATCAAAAAAGTAGAAAAGAGATAGATAATATAAACAATGGTCCATAGGCAAAGTAAACATCTAATAAGACAAAGTAACAAAAAAAAAGGTATCATTCATTAATGGACAATGCATTCATTTACAAAAAAGCAATACAAGAAGTCAAAATAAAGTAGATAACAAGAAGATAATTAATCAATATTCATTAAGAGATAAAACATCACAAATGTATGATCAATACATGTTGGCCAAAATGCATAAATTAAAAAAAATGAAAGAGAAGAAATTTGAGCCTGTCTTCTATTCTTCATCCTCATTTGTCTCCTAATCTTGGGGATAACAAGGATCAAGCCCTAAATGCTTTTAGTCAATGGAGGCCAATGTGACTTGAGAGGCTTTAATGTTGGGCGGACCTTCACTAATGGCCTAAGCCAATTTAGTTTTATTTCTTAACATATATATGCCACTCATTTTTGCTCTTCATTTTCAATGTAGGATTGCGCACTTATCACACCAAACTTATTTCTCCAACATTCTCCCTTAGGTCCAACTGGGCCTAGGCTCAATTTTGGAGTCTGGTTATCATTTGCTCAAAACGCCAACGGACTGGCTAGGGCCTCGATTCCTTTGGCTCTATCAGGTCCCTTCAATTTAGTCCTAAAAATTGTCTTAAGCTTCACGCCCATGGTCCATGATCCAATGGATATGGATCATCCATTTTATTCAACTCAATTGAAATTTTCCAAGTTCAACCTCTTAGCAACTTTTTCTAGGTGAATTGAACACTTGGGCCTCCAGGATTACTTGGTTTGTTAGGGCACTGGTGGGCTCAGATATCATGTTAAAAATTCTCAATCAATGATTTGACTTGCTTGGGCTTTACAAACATGAAATTGCATTAGAAACACCAATCAGACTTGGACTTTTTTCCAATTAGACTTGAAAATTTGGGCTTGAACACTTGAACATGAGCTTTAATGTTGGGTAGATCTTCACCAAAATAAACTAAGCCAATTTATTTTGGCTTCCCCAACATATATATATGCCAATCATTTTTATTCTTCATTTTTTAAGTGAGATTGCCCACTTATTCCACCAAACTCATTTCTCCAACAATGAGAATTAATTTATTTTTGTTGTGGTAGATTTTGTGATGCCCATGAATTTGAAAAGCCCAATGATGAGCAAGCTTTGAATCTTATGAATTCATGTTCAATAGTAGTTTTGCAAGAGTTTCAAGATGTTATTTTTTCTTATGGTGTCAGTGATGAGTACAGGTACTATATTTCTTTTCTTTTAACTAACAAGTCCATGTTTGAATATGTTTAGCATTCAGCACTTGTTTACTTGTACAATTTTCAGCTTTGTTTTGAAGAAAAATTCTTCATTTTGCCAACGGCAAGCTAGGTACCCGTTATATCATTTTGTGAACTTTATAGTGGCATTAAATCTGTTTAGGCTTTTTATAAGAGATTTAAAGAACGACAAGAGGGAGAGAGAGAGAGAGAGGGAAAAAGAGAAGGGGGGAACGGGTAGAACTACAACTTGACCAATGGGATGGTGGAGATTTTTTTTTTTCCAAAGTATATGGAGCTAAAATAAAATATAGAAAGGGATATAAATTAAAATAAGAATATAGAAAAAGATATAAATTAAACGAAGGTTAAACGTATGGCAATTGATATTTAAGAATATATAAGGGTTTAATTTTAATAGCTAAGAGGATATTAATGAATATTCATTAACAACATAGGGGCTGAGACAAAAATATAAAAAGTTTTGGGGCGCTACTAATATTTTTTAATAAAAATATACCTAAAATGCTATTGGTGAAAATCTAATTATAGAAAGCTTTGGCCCCCATCACTCTCGGCATAGTTCAGCCTCTGAGGGAGAGTGTGGCTAGTTGAAGGAATTTGGAAGTAACCATCTCTCCTTTTTTATGAGCATGGCACATGCTTATCTGAAGAGCCCCCAATAGCAAAGTAGGTAAACATAAGAATGTCGTTCTATTCCCAAGAAAGGAAGCATGTAGTTTGTTATTTTAAGGGTCAAAAGCCCCATCTCTATTTTCTATTTGAATTGCCTCACTGTGTAATCCTCTTAGTCAGCAAACCATGACAAAGTAAGATCTCACTACAGTGATTTTAAAAAAAATTGTGGTTTATTAAATGAAGACACTGAATTTCCACATGAAATCAACTTTATGGACTTCCTCAAATCTATTAAATGAATTTCAGCTTCTTTTTTTTTTTTTTTTTTTTAGGGGGTCACTTATGTGGTTATTGAGTAAAAGTAAGTTGTTCACGTGTTGCTTGAGGTTTGGTCATCCTGACTTTGTTTATATCATTAGATTCATTCTTGATATTGCTTGTGCAGTGATGTTGTTTCTGTCATTGTGTCATTCTTCTCTTCAATGTATGTGATGAACTGGAAATCTTTCTTCCCATGGAAAGAACTGAAATATCCTCCCTCTTTTGA
>CATIWR010686563.1:0-11398 GCA_949677035.1 Omphalea diandra | reverse complement strand
TTTCAAAAATCGATCATGTTGATAAAACATTTGATGGGACGAATTGAAGTTAAACATGCTTCATTCAGTTATAGTTTTCCGTCACGATTTGACTTTTTGATCTTTTTATAAATCCAATCTGATTCTCATAAATTACAAATTTACTTTGATAAATATCCTTGCAGCTTCTTGTACAATGACTAATCAATAAAAAATAAATCTAAAAAATTTTTTTAAAAAATAGATTAGGATATTATTTCTAAATTTGACTGGATAAATCAGAATATTTGATAGATGAGTAAATCAGGACTTTATTAAAAAACAAGATGAAAGAATGGAAAAAGTGGAGCTAATTTCTAGAATCTGATTGGAAAAAAATAAAAGGAAGAAAGCGGAGAAGGAAAAAAAGAAAAAAAAGAAGAAAGATAAGTTGATTGTCACACACAGCGTAACAGTTCATACCTGATGACAATTATGTTTCTTTTTCTTTTTAATCAAGTTTATCAAATTAAATATTTTAATTGTACTAACTTATAATAATTCTGAAATATTGCTCCGACCATGCCCTCACGGCTGCCTTGGCCTGTGGGCTGCAGCTTATAGTTTTAGATACGAAGAGTGATGCAAGCGGAGAGAGTATTTCTTCCTTCGTTAGCCCATTATCCCTTGAATGAAATTACTGATGCGCTTAATTGTCGAGTACGCGAAAGACCTTGGCGAAGGCGGCCACACCACCAAACACGCGAAAGACCTTGGCGAAGGCAATCACACCACCAAACACGCGAAAGACCTCGGCGAGGCAAAGACCACTGAGCGCAGCCCATCCTCGCAACTCGAGGGAATCTCTTAACTCCAAGAGCGAGGAAACATCAAGTCACACAAGGATGCAAATGCCACAGCCCTAGTGACCTCATAGGCCGCCGCTATAATGACTTCATAGGAAAATGAACAAAGCGGATTCCCACAAGAGATTCCCAAAACATGATTGATGAATTTCTTTTTCCTTTTTTTTGTAGGGCAGTGATCAATGAAATTTTCGAATGAAGCCCCTAATAGCTAGTTTGGCATTGCCATTGCAGAAAGCTATAATCATTTGCTCATTTACAACACTTTCAAATTTTAGAGTTCAACACTTTTCTGCAAAATTAACTCCATTTGATTTGATTTTATCAGATTAGCAAGACTATAAACAATAACCAAAAGCATAACTATTGAAATGGTTTCGTCCAGAATCAATGCATTTGAGACAATTAGTTATACTGGCTATACATAAATTGAACTGGCTTTGATAAAAAAAAAAAAAAAAAAGAACTGGCTATCAGTTGTTCAAAAGGTCATGAGGAACCAAGGAAAGAGCATCATAATAAATAAGGGGAAATCTACCACTCCATCCTTCCTCTAGTGCAGAAAACCTGAATTACCCTAATAAGACAAACAAATATATCAAAAGAAAAACCCCAGAGAAGAAAAAGACTACATTACATTAGCAGTAGCTGCTACAGCAGCTCACAGTGGTAGATGTTGGAACCTTATCAAGTTAAGAGAATTAACAGTATTTGGCATTGTCGTTGCAATTGTGAACAGGGAATATACCTTGAGTGCTTAGACTTGAAGCAACTAAAAACAGAAAAAAACTAAACATGACGAGTAAGAAATTTCTGAAAATATAAATTGGATCACAACATCAAACCACCAACCGCTGTCCCCCAACATGAGATGAATATGGAACTAACTTCAAAAACATAAGAAGTATATAAAATAGCACAAAATCACTTTATATCTCCCTGAGAAGCAGCATTACCCTCTGCGGCAGCTTCAAATGTCTCCCCAGGTACAAGGTCAGGGACATCATCCTCATCCTCTTGTGCTTCGGTAACAGTAGCACCAGCACTGGGTGCCTGCTTCTGGATCTGCTCTGCCAACTTCTTTAGGTTGTCCAAATTATCAGGACCTACAGGTTAGGAGTTACCAAGAGAGTTGGAAAACAGTTAAAGTATTAATCATAAGCTTAACAAATATTATGATGCAAAAAATGAAATGCCCATACCCAAATGGCCAAGAACTTGTGGGAGAATATCCTGCAATTCTGAAAGAAAAGGAAATGAAAACTAAATGTTGGATCTCAAGCATTGCAAACTCAACAAGATATATAGGACATAAACAAGTTTTTAGCATATTGCAATTAAAGATGCAAGGCTCATTCAGGTGAAAAGGGTTCCTGGAGCCTGGGCACGAGGCGCAGACATTTGCCTAAAGTGACATGAGGTGCAAAACAAGTATTTTTCCCCTAATAATACATTGTTTAGGGTCAAATCAACAATTTAACATCAACTAATGCAAGTCAGGATTAATAGGCAATAGATTTTTTTATAAAAATGAAGCAACAAAACATTTAAAAAAGAGAGAAAACAAACAAAGTACCAGCAACAAAAATTAGTGAATCCAAAAAATAATTTTAGAGAAGAAGAAAAATAATTGGTGATAAAAGAAAAAGAACTGAGAGAGAGAGAGAGAGAGAGAGAGAGACGAGGGGAGGGGGGCAGGGGGGGGATAAAGATGATTTCAATATGGAATACAAAGCCCACAAGGACCAACTCGTTGGAATCAATCATTCTAAAATCAGGGAGTGAGAGAAACAGGTGACAAGAAGGAGTGAATGAATTAAAATAAGTATGAGAAGAGGGGTGTTCATAAAAAAAATCTACAATGAAAAGTTAGCTCAAGACAACAACTCCTAGGAACGAAAACAAAATCACTTCAAATTTTGTGCAAGATTAAAGAATCGTGCACTTGCGCCTCAGCTGAGTCCTCATTAACATCGTCTGTCTTTCTATATTTATAGGGGGTAGCGCCCCCTGCTACTTGCACCTGAGGGACACCAAAGTGCCTTTAACAACTATAGTTTTTACAAATTGAGATTATAATGGTTGATCAAAACAACAGAAATATAGTTGTTTTATCTACGACTGTTTGCAGTTGAAACAAATATTAGAAAGCCATACTCTTAGACTGTGGAGAGCCACTGACAACCCATGTATTGGCAGCAATCGATGCTTGAACTGAAACAAAAATTTTTTAAAAAAATTATTAATTTATTAAGAGAGGATAGAAAAATGCAAGTAAACCAATCCCAGTAAAAAAGTGACCTTCACCTTTAGGGTTTACAAACTGGATAACTATGTCATCCTTGAATATATTGACTTCCTCAATTGCAGGAATAGTATTCACTCCTATTCTTTTCAGAGTGCTCTGAAGTCTTTTATCATCTGTGGTTGTAGTCTTGTGGACAGCCTTCTTCTTTCTGCCATTATCCACAAAAATTTAAAGGGAAATTTGCATTAAATACTACAAGGAAAAAATGACAATGGAAGAGTCAAGAGCTGACAGAACTTCAATCTATATTGCCCACAAAAAAAAAAAAAAAAAAAAAATTCTCGCCAATACTAAGACAATACTTAATCCCTTATTACAAGTAAATCTAACTAATGATAGGATACTAGTTTCCAATAATAAATGCAAATCAAACTACAGAGACATACCATCCAATGGACTTTTATCCCAATTGCAAAGCCAGAGAGTTAATTCTTTCATAATAACATTATTAATCAGTACCAAAATATTAAAGTTAGTATCAGAAAAGTTCAGAGGAAACGAAAGAAGTTAGGATAATACATAGAATTCATTCATTATAGCATTGAGCTCAATAGGTCATAAGATTAATTCCAGCAACCACTATTATAGTTTCAAGTTGGAATGGTCTTCCACCTTCTCATGCTGCCCTTCCCACCAGTGCGAACTGCACCAGCCATCTTCATAAGCCTCTCCCTATTCATCTATTCAAAAGATAGAAAGGATTTCATTTAATCCAAATTTTATATAAAAGGAAAGGGAGAATCTACATCATATTGGTGAATCTCAACCAAAACAAGGATAATGCATATAAGGAATTACAGGGGAAAGAATATATAGAAACAACTAAAACAGATCATTCTAAAAGAAAGGATCCCTATTAGAAGACACAAAATGAAAATAATAAAAAGCAAATTAAAAACAGAGGTGAGGGAGAAAAGTTTCCATTTCTGATCATTCAACATCCAAGAAACCAACGTAAGAAAGAATTGCAACCATCACATAGAACTCACTCACATATAACATTAATTAACAAAGGAAACAGCCCAAAAATAAAATACCAGCATTGTCTGTTCACAGCAGATTGTTAGTAAATTATAAGTGATATATCAAAGTTGTTGATTTTATCATGCAAAGCGGCGATTAAACATAAATATCAAGATAACTAGGTAAAATCACAGAATCCGGGGAAAAAAGAGAAGAGGGGGAGGCACACACTCTCTCTCTCTCTCTCTCTCTATATATATATATATATATATATAGACACACACACACACACACGTTTCTGTGGCATTTGCATTGCACATTAAATCATATACTAAATGTCAATAAATACTATTAATGTATGATACAAATCTATCTACATTTGTTTAATTTCTATAATTAACAACGATTTAAGTATAACAATTAATATTTATCAGTCTTATAGTAATTTAAAATTTTTACAATTAATATTATCTAGTCTTATTTTATCCTTCTAAATATATTTTCTCATTTATTCAAATCTTTTCTTCATTCATGTTTTCATAGTTTTGGAAAATTCTTAGCTATACTAAGGTGTAGCATTTCAAGTTGTGCACCAAATCAATTTAAAAAAAAAAAAAAAAAAAGTAAAAAATTGCTCATAATTACTCATACAAAATAGCTATTATGCCCCCTAATTATCCATTTTTAAATACTAACTTTAAATCTTTTTCTTTCCCAATGTAAGTTATGCATTGACTTAGTGAATCTACCCGATGTAACATAGACTTTGCATTTTTCATATATACTAATTTTTATTGCATGTGTCTGCACATGGATTTTTCTTTGATCACCTCATGAATAATTTATTTTTGTAATAAATACGAATATTATATTTTTTAGAATTTCATGTAATTGCTAAATTTATGTTAAAATATATAGTACATAAATAGAAACATTGAAATTCATAGTAATTGTCATTTTCAATAAAATAACTTAAAAACAAAAAAAGACAAAAAATAAAAATGAGCTTTTGTTCTCACTAACCGTCCTTACAACCAACTTGTAATTAACTTTGCACGTCTCATTTTCACTTTTTAAACACAATTACTTCAATAAAAAAAATTACTATCAGATGATATAATTCGTTATCAAGTTTTCATGAATATTAAATTTGAATCTTAAATGTACCAATATTGTAGATCATAATCTCTCTCTCTCTCTCAAACCGATAGTATATTATTTACAGTTAGTATACTATTTACTGCTCCTAGTTATATTATGAAGAAAACTTTTAGATAAATTGGGAAAATCATGATATTATATTATACTAAACTCCACAAAGTAATCATATGAACAAATTATGATACAAATCATATAAAGATAATTAGGAAATCATGATATTTTATTATACTGAACTATACAAAGCAATCATAAGAACAAATTATGATACAGAAATCATATAAACAAATTAAATAATCAATTGCTCGTATTACTTTCCCACTACATGCTACTAATTCCGTTAATTGCCCTATAGTACTAATTCTAATAAGTGCCTGTTACTAATTCTACTAACTAAGGGTGAGCACAAGGGCGTTTCAGTCAGTTCGGTTCAGTTTTTTACCAAATTTTAATAAACCAAATTTTTTATACTTATAACCGAACCACACTGAAATTTTTGAAAAAACCAAATTAACCAAACCGATTAAACCGAACTTTGTGTCTATAAACCGAACCAATCTCATAAAAGTTTGGTTCGATTTGTTTCAATTAAATTACATTTATTTTAAATCTGGTTCGATTCAAATTGGTTTGATTTATTAATTACTTCGGTTTGTTTGGTTTTCTACTAAAAAACAGAACCGATAACCGAGAACCAAATTTTTTTTAAAATTATAAACGAACAAATCGATATTATTAAAAGATTAAACCGAACCGAACCGAACCCACTCGGTTCAGTCGACTTTTTCGGTTTGGTCCAGTTTTTGCTCACCCCTACTACTAACTCTATTGACGCTTGTGACATATGTAGTGGCCTTTTGAATTGATTTCATTTTACAATGGTAAAGGGTTAAATATTGAGAAGTTAATAAGCCCAACTTGTTTTCAAACTGTAATTCTTATTTCTTTTCAATAAATAGGATTAAATAAACAATAATATATTACAAGAAAAATTTTATACCAAAAAAATGACTTCAAATTAAGGATTTTTTGGTTTATTTAAAAGATACACAGACACCCACACACACACACACACACACACACACATTTAACGACTCCAATAAACCTATCAATTTTTCTTTTTGTTATATGATAAATTTCAAAACTTTTCTCTCCTAAGGCCAAAATAACATGTTCACATTGGATATTATCCAGGTCCTAATTACAACATTTGATTCAAATGTATTAGATTGCACCATGGATGTTAGGTATCCTTATATTTATAACATTTCGACGGATAGATCTTCCTCCTATGATTCATCTCAGCTCAAGAAACAACTAAGATGACCTTGGACTTGGAGACCAACTCCTTATAGAGATACAATAAGCAATTAATACGACAGGAACAGAATATCAAAGTGCAATTATAACCCACAAAAACAGAGCAAATCAAATAAGATAATAAGAAATATCACTACTTAAATAAGTAAAATCGCTATAACTATCTGCAACAACAGAAGATCTAAGGGTAGGTGCCTGTCAGTACGTACCGCAACGAAGTAAAAGAGAGATGAATATCCGGAGGCGCGAACGACCAAGTGAAGAAGATAGGGTTTTGAGAGGTGTTGGAAATGCGACAGATACATTTTCAAGATGTTGAACGGTTTATTTTAACAGGCTTGGGCTTTTCAATGTATCGGAGCTGTACTGTTACATGTCCCATCAGGCCAAGGGTTAGAAATGGCCCAAACAAAATGGGGAATTTAGGATGCTAACATAGTCCATGTCGCCTTCCTCCTCCTCCTCCTTCTTCTTCTTTTTTCATAATTTCCTCTTAAAAGGAAGGTGGTTATTTTTTTTAATATGCAAAAAAAATATATTATAAAAAAATAAAAGTAAATTCAAAGTTTACTTTAAATTAATTATTTTTATTTCTCTTAAACCTATGATAAGTATAGAAGTATCATCCCCTATCTACTTTTTATAATTAAATTTATTAAATAACTAATATTTTGAAATACGAGTAAATAATTATTTGATCCTATATATAAAAGTAATATTCTTAATCTACTAAAATAATTAAAAAATTAATATCTTATTTTAACATTAACTAAATATCATATAGAAATTAATACTTATGTTTAAATTTTTTTTAAAAAAATATTATTGAGTCTATTTTTTTAAAGAAATAGTTTTGAATTTTGGTTTAATAATATTAAACATCTTTAATATTATAAAATTGCAAAATTCTATCTAAAGATTGATTAGAAAAATAAAATTACATCTTAAAACGTTATTAAAAAATGATAAATTTAGCAACTGGTAGAAAAAAAAATACAACTGCTAGAAAAAAAAATATTCATATAATTGGCGTTCTGTAACTATAAAGTAAAACTCTAACTTTTTTTTCCCCATCTTTTAAAACATGGAATCTTAATTTTAGCGATCGGTGTAGGAGATCAAATTAACCGCCGTTGATATAATATGAAGCAGCATGACCTCTTCGGTCTTAATTGGTAAATTGGGCGAATTAGAGGATGCAATTGATCAAACTCTGACATATAATTGACCTTCAGCCAAGGTTAAAGCCCATTTTTAGACTTTTGACCCACTTTCCATCAACTATGATTAGTATTGCAATTATTGTCATATTAATCAATATTGATGGATTATGTTAACTAGAATTAAAAATTTTCGTTAAAGTGAAAAAATGATGAAAATTCATGGATAGTTAAACAATTTTTTGCCCATTCAATCGCAGAAAAAGGATCTTCCCAAAGTCACTTCAGCATTGCTTTTCTGTGCAGTCCTTGCACCAAATCATACCCAGAGCCAAACATTTGAAACTACAATATTGATGGATGATATTTTACTTTCAGTAGCATGAGGATTTTTCTAAGGCATATCACATCTGTAGAAATCTTCTGAGAGGTCTATCAGCGAAGAAATCTTTTCTGCATCTCAGTGCAGAAGAGATGAGACTAGAAATGGTGTCCGTAGCATCAACTACTACCTTTTCCTCTCCTCCTTCCCATATGGATGTGTGCAAACCGATTTGCCATAAACACAGTTAAAAGTGTGTCCACTTACACAGCATGTGAACTACATGCAGAAGCATCAACAAATCATGGTGGTTGTCAAAAGTTCCTGCTGCATTACTTGTAAAACCATCACTTACATTCCACAAATGAATCAGAAATTCTCGTTCTGTCAAAAAGAGATGCTGCATTTTAGGAAAATACTGTTTAACTCTTGGAAACTGCTTGTCCGGAAACCAGAGTGGCATATATTAGCTCATTCCATGCGTCAGGAACCCCTGGAAGACACCAATGGCTGCAGTCTTGCCGCCTTGTGGAAACTTTTTTCCCTGCTGTCACATTCTTGCCATAGACTGAAGGATGTCCATCCTTTCTAAAATTGGTCAACTTTGTCACATTCAATAATTTCACTGGTATCTGCGTTTCTTGGATCACCTCCTCCACTATTTTCATTTTCAAAGGATAGTTATTAAGTATGGCCCCATTCAAAATTGGTTGAGTCTCCCCATTACACGTCCCTCCTGAGTCCCAGTCCCCACCTCTGTTTATTGGAATTTAACACATATTATTTTCAGATAACATAGTACAATGCAATAAATATTTCAACAATGTAAGAATTCTATATGGCGTTTTTTATGTTGCTCCCAGCCTAATATTCATCACCTTTATCAAATGGCTGTAGTAAGAGTGAAAAATGTTCTTATGCTATCACAGTTGATAAGTATAAAAAAATTATGAGTTCTCTATACTTCATCTAAGAAAGAGAAACATGAGCCCCAATCTCTTTCTCCCTTTCCTTTTCTTCTTTTAGTTTTTCCTCTTCTTTTCCATTTTTTTTCCCTTTCCACGTCATACTGCTAAAGACTAGGGGAAAAAAAATCTTTAAGAGGAAGAAAATTCAAGATGCGCACAAACCTGAAGTGAGCAGATGAATATCCTCTATAAAAGACCAGCTGCTTAGCAGGATTCACATTCTCAGCAATCCACTTTGCCCAGGTCCTCAGAGACCTTCTGTAAGCCTCAACTGCATCAAATTGTGGATAGAGATAATCACCTTCTTTATAGTAATTTTTCCTGCAATACTCAGAAATGTCTGTTACATTTTTTCCTGGGATATTCATATATATATGGATGAAAGCAAACAAGAAATCTAGCGAACGAAGCAAGTAGTAAATGTTTTTTGATTCCATCATGTTTATGATTTTTGATATGAGTAAAAACAATTGGAGAGTCTGCCAAGCAAGATCAGTAGGGATCATACATGCAGCCTTTTCGCTACTTTGCAAGGTCTAGAACTGTCATAAAAAAGGGTCCCAATACTTTTGTATCTAATGGGAAATCCCCAAAATCAGCTTCTTTTTAACATCAACATCAAAAGATAACCAAGTGGCTCTCAAAATATAATTGCTGTAAAAGCATTTTTTGGTTGGTAAAATTGACAAAAATTAAATTATGCTATGTTACAGAGAACGATTGTAGACTAACCCACGAGCAGTTTTTCCATGAGTCCACCAGTGTCCTGTGTTAAAAACAAGAATATCAGCCCGCTTCCACCGGCCCGATGTCTTATCAATTCGATCAATGGATAATGTTGGATTTTTGTTTCCCTGTGCATTGACGCGAACCCCTTCCCTTACAAGGAAATGCGACCTTACAAACTCCACTGAACAGTTATAATCCTGCAAAGCCATATTCAGTTTATATATATAAGAAAGCAAAGCCTTGTACATGTACCGTTATAAAGAACTGAGATCCTATTCCACCAGGCATGTTTTCTCATGGGGATAAGAGAAAGAAGTCAGGTATGGGAGAGGGAGTCATGGCAGATCATATGTAGAAGGGAAAAGCTCCTCCCAACTGCATGTAATGAATTGATTTTTCGATAAATAAAATGAAAAAGAAGTACCATTAGCAAGGGCATAGCAGATTTCACCATATAAGGCATTGTTGTCTGAAGCAAATCAAGTAGCCAAGAGCAAAAATCCATTAGCAATGCTTTAAGGACCAATTACAAAGGCAAAGACAGAGAAATTCAATGGGGCCATTCAAGGTGCAAGGATTGTGGAATAATATTTTCACTATTGAAGATAGCAAGGATTTGGGTCAAATATTGTGGAATAATATTTTCACTATTGAAGATTGCAAGGATTTGAATCAAATTTTAGGATTAAATGACTTGAGTTTCCTTATTTAAATTTGTGACTATTTGAGGAGTTAATTCAAGTTTTTCTGTCTATACTTATATTTATTTAGGAGTTTAACTTTTATTTGTTTTCCTATTTTATTTGGGAATATAACCCTAGGAGACTATAATATATTGTATCTCACTTATCAAAAGAACAGTTGATTTTTTTTCCTATAAAAGCTTTGTGCTTGTGAGATTAATTCTCAATTTTGATTCTTGCAAAGAATCGCTTTGAACAATCACAGTTAATTACTTTGATTCATTCACAACATACCAAGGTCCTCTGGCACAGGTTCGTTGTTGAGTTGTTTTTCCTTGTTCAAACTTGATCTAGCTTTTTAAGGGAGTCGTTTCCAAGCATAAAGTTATTGGGTCTCAAGACAGGTCGCTTAGGGTTCACATCAGTTTAGTATCAGAGCTTTGACTCTAGGTTAGATTTGCATATCTAAATATCTAATTCCTTTATTTTCGTTTTCTGCAACGTTTTCTTAATTCCGAGTCTAATCATTTACAAGGGCAAAGGGAAAGAAATTCAAAGAGGTCATTCAAGGTGCAATACAAGGATTGTGAAATAATATTTCCACTATTGAAGATAGCAAGGACTTGGGCCAAATATTGTGGAATAATATTTCCACTATTGAAGATTGCAAGGATTTGGGTCAGATTTTAGGATTAAATGGCTTGAGTTTCCTTATTTAAATTTGTGAATATTTAGAAAGTTAATTCAAATTTTCCTATTTATATTATTTATATTTATTTAGGAGTTTAACTTTTATTTGTTTTCTTTTTTTGTTTGGGATGTAGCCCTAGGGGATTATATATATATATATATATATATATATATATATATATATATATATATATATATATATATATATAAAATAACAAATAAAAATGAGTGTTGTTTTTTTTCAAACAATATTTTTTAGCGATTTAGTTATAT
>CATIWR010686457.1:0-16906 GCA_949677035.1 Omphalea diandra | reverse complement strand
GATTTCACCCGATTTTAACGAGTCAAAACTCGATTTCACCCGATTTTACCACAAATCCGATTTTATATACGATTAAAATCGTTCACGTGATTTTGACTCGTAAAATCGTACGAGTCAACTCGCGATTTTGACAACTATGATTAGCACCAAATGTATATGGCCATTGCATATACCGTGAACCTATTTGCTTTGAAAAAAAATCCATGGCATTTTTAAGCTATAAATACAATATTAATAATCCAAGTCACTGCATTTATTTCACAACATATCTAGTGAACTATTGAAATACAGAGACAGCTGTTGCCGCCGCCCACCCACCCAACTCAACCCCACCCCCCCCCCCCCCCCAAAAAAAAAAAAAGAATAAAATATAAATGAAAGAAAATCAAAAGATCAAATTTTAGATGGTAACATTTGAATTATAAGTAGAAGTTGATTTACACGAGGTCAATCAGGGTTAATGAAATTAGACATGTTAAGGCTTTAATGACACTCGATACTTGAGGAACCTTATAAAGATATGTTGTTGTTTAGATCCAAAACTAGCTCAGATGTGAATGTGTGTCCATGTTGCATAGACAAAAATATGGCAATATGGATGTAATACGATACAGACACAGGAAATACGAATTTTTCAAAAATTAGAATATGTTTCACATATCTGGTGTTATATTAGAGAAGTTTCCAATACAATACAACACAAAAATGTAATTAAAATTAAAGTGTCTGTGCTTCATATATGTGTACGTATTAGGTGCACAATCTCTAACTCTATGCGGCAAATATAGTAAAGCTGCTTGGCTAATACCACTAGGCACACACATGCCTTCAAGGAGAAGCAGAATTTGAATTCAGAATTGATAAAGACAGCAAGAATTAATTGCCTTTTACCATACATCCATATTAAATTTACTCAACTTAATCCTGAAGTTATAAATTTTTAAGACTGAGTTTTAACCATTCTCAATTTCTAAAACACTAATGAGTAAGAAAAAAAAAAAGACTTTTGATGCCTTTCATTTTTTTCTTTTAGAATTCATTTCATTTAATTCATTACTCAAATATGATTCCTGTTTGTTCTTTCTTTTTTTTTTTTTTTTTAATTGGGTAAGGGGGATGGTGAAATTGATCTGTTTTGGTTTCTTAATATGTTTTTGTGCAAAGCAAAATACTGTTATATATCAACAATCCAGAGGGCATGAAGAAATATAATAATCCCTTAAACTTAGATTTGTTTTGTCCAACATGAACCGACTAGCTGTGTTAATACACCACCCCCCTCCCCCCAAAAAAAAGTTACTTCATTGCTAAATTGTTAGTTGGAAAAAGCCTCACCTTTTTACTCCTGCTGGAACAGCATTATGAAGCACATGATGATTGGTGGGATCCAGTGCATCATTTACAGAATCAGGTAATATTGACCCAAGGAAACTACTTGATCTTCTACTTCTGTGATGAATAAAAATTTAAAGAAAGATCAGACTGTTTGCACTTTCTCCAACAATTAGTGATTGCGCACAAAATACATATAAAATGTCTTTAAAAAGAAAAATTCAACGCCCCCTTTCCCCTCTCCCTCTCCAACAGCAGAAAAAAAAAGTATACAACAGTGAAAATAATATGCAGGTTGCAAATTCAACCCCCAAAAGGCAGCCTGCGTCAATAGAACGCCACAAATAATTAGCTGGATGCAACATTAGGTTTCCAAAAATTTTAGGAAGCTCCCCCACGTAGACTAATATCTACCATCTTTCTGTGTTTCATTTGTACCATCAGAGGTTTGTAATATTAGGTTTCCGGCAATTTTAAGAAGCTCCCCTATGTATCCTAATGTCTACCATCTTCCTGTGTTTCATTTATTCCATCAGAGGATCTCCTGTCCATAGTTTACAGCCAATTGATTGCGAAAAAAGGACTCTTGTTCTATCAAGGTTGCTGGAAATAAAAGGGGGAAAAAAAATAGATACATGCCTCAAGATTGAGCAAACAACATATCTGATATGGATAAGTACTGAGGGCCATTATTAGCTAAAACTGATGGAAACATACAAGGAGAAAAAGGATGATATTAACAAAGAAAGTGAAAGTTGATTATGTGCTACATGCCTTGAAAAGACTGACATCCAAACATCTGAGTATGTGCATTATAGAAGCAATCTTATAAATCACTTAGCACTTATAGAGCATTGCAGCACACCCATAAAAGCGAAAACATTACAAGTATACAAGAATGCTACTCATCAAACACACTGATCTGTATAATCAGATATAATTCTCAAAAATATTACTCCCACTTAATTCATAATTTTGCAATTATTACCTCTGATTTACAGCAAACCCCAGTGAAAAGACATGAACAGAACCTGAAGAACTAGCAGCTACAAGAATCTCTGGAAGCTGCATTGAAGGTCCAAATGACAAGGAAAATATTGTTGATGGATATGTCCCCCTTCGGAAACTATAGGACTGCTAGAGAAAAATAAAATCCCATAAATGTAATGTGAGATAATTCATGAATAGCAAGACCACAATCAACTTCAGAATCATAAATGTAATTCAGTGCATGAAAATGCAAAATGAGATCTACCAAACTGATGATCGAACTTACTCAATAGTGAAGAATTAACACAACAACAACAGCTTGCTTCTTTTATTCTCTATAGACACTTGAAATTATTTTTGCAGTGGTTTTCAGTTCATATATCTTGCAGGCATATATGATAACTGGATGACAAGCCTGAGCTCACTTTTTCATTCTCACAATTCCTATTCCATTAAAATTCTCTCTTATTCCTTGGCATTGTTTTTTACAGTAGTTCAAAGCCATTTACATGGTTATCATGAAATTGATCTTGTGAACTTGACATTATGACAGATTTTAAGAGTGAAACGTGTTTTGTGAGTACAGTCACAAACCTAGGTCAATATGAGTCAACCATTAAATACAAAGTGCACTATTATTCACCTTCGTCGCTTCTAAAACTAGATGAACTCTGATTATGGTTCCCTGTTCAGATGCTGTAGCAATGTACATCCCATTGGAAGAAAGTGCAATTGCAGCCAAAGGTGCACGATGAGCATCTATCTACAAGAATATTCACTAAGAAAATAAATGAAATGCCAAAGGAAAAAATTGAAACTTCAAGGTAAATATATAAGCAAACTTATACTTTGAAAATTCAAATAAGGGTCCTCTATGATCATTGCTTCATCGAAGAAGCTCTAAAAACCAAACCCATTCATAAGAGTTGAAAACTATTATTATCTGCTAACATAATTTGGCAAAACAAAACAGGAAATGGAAACCTCTACTTGTAGAAGCATTGATTCTTAATGACAGAGGAAGTGCATGCAAAGAGATGAGCAAAAAGTTCAGGGAAGAAAGCAGCAAAATTTGCCAACTGTGAAGGTGAAAATCAGTTTCATGATTTAGTTAGGAAAGCCATTCATAAGAGTTGAAAACTATTATTCTTTGCTAAATGAATTTGCAAAAATGAAACAGAAACTGGAAACCTCTACTTGTAGGAAGCATTGATTCTTAACGACTGAGGAAATGCATGCAAACAGATCACTAACAAGTTCAGGGAAGAAATTGGAAAATTTTTCAAACTAAAAAGGTGAAAATCAATCTCATAATTTGGTTAGGCAGCTATTAGCAAGTGCATTCCATCTGTCACAGAAAGATCCACAAGAACACAATAACAAGCAGCAATACCTTATCATGGTTCATTCACAATGCACAGTCCATAAGCAGATAAAGAAATACTAATCATTTAAAAAAAAAAAAATTTAGTCACCTCACAATGTGACTGAAGTTCCATGACATTGTATACCAAAACTGATCCTTTGGATGTACTTGCAGGAAGAGCCAAGAAGCATCCATCCAAACTAGGGGAGAATGCACAAATTCCTGAGAAATAAATGGAAATTTACAGGGCACTTAGTACTGAAAATGGCTTGGCTCTTCAACAGAAAGAAAAATTCTAAAATCTGGTAGAATCAACAACTAGTATTCTCCCTTTGGAGACTAAATCACTTATGCATTCATTCCTCATGTTTCTTTCAGAAAAAAAATTATAGCACCATAAAAGATATAATGGCCACAAAACTTGAATAAGTTAGATTCAGAAAATGAGAGTTGGACAAGATAATATGCACTCCAAACAAAATCTAGAGATCAAAAGTTTTACTAGAAGTTCCAATTAGAAAATGAATAACTGGTCTTCACCTGGATTGACAAGTATGGAATAAACTGCTGCTAACAGGTTATGTTAATTCCCAGCCCTTAAAAAAATAGGTTATATGCTCTCTGGAACAGTCTTTCCAATGAATCCACAACCACAACAACAAAACTCACATTTTTACAGACAACATTGTATTAGTACATTATTTGGACATATAATAGTTTCATATTAAAAGAGCCAAAACAGTCAATCGACTGTAACTAGGTTCCTGAGGAAAGAATTGCAAATATCTTCATATAGATGTAGTTTTAGAAAATGATCCATCTTAAATAAGATCAACATCATCCAATTATACATGCCAAAAGTTTTTATCATAGAAATTTGACATCCAGATCGATAAGGTTGCAATTCACAAACTGATTTAATGCATAGTTCCAAGATGGAAAACTTTGTTTCACTATCAATTTGCTACCCAGTAGTAGTAGAAGATATAAATGCCAAAATATCAAGTAAACATCATTACAAATACAAAATCAAGACAATCTAAGCTTACCTTTCGTATTTGGAACTGTATCAATAGTGTCCAATATTGCAAGAGTATTTGAGTCATAAATGTAAGTCTTTTCTTGCAAAACAACGACAAGCCTGCAACGATTAAGAGGCAGCAAATCAAAACCAATTTTGCAAATACTGTTAAAAAGAAAGATAAAAATTATGCAAATAAATTTTTTTTTTATTACCTTTTCCTATTCAAGCGAACAGCAAGGATGGAAGTTAAGAAATTCAATTCGCGGAGAGTAGTCGCAGTGGTAGTATTGAACAAACAGAGGCGCCGCGGAGATAAAGAAGGCTGCTTACAATTCAATCCAATGCCACCGCTAAGTAATAATACTCGAAAGAAATCATGAAAGTAAAAAATAAAAAACACAGCAACCTGTTCCCCAGCTCCAACAATGGCAAGAAGACTAGAGCTGTACAGCATTTCAACTATGATAAAACCTCCAACGCCTAAAAGAACACACACTCTATTTTAGCAATTTGAAAATTTTCAGGAAAAAAAAAAAAATTCAAAAAAAAAAAAGAAAAACCCAGAAACATGCCTCGTTCGTAACAGAGACGGCCCGTGTTGGGATCGAATACCTTGAAGCCATCCCTAGTGCTAATTGCAAAACCACTGCACACACAGCAAACAAATACTTAGAAAAATTCGGTTCATTTAAGTGTAATTAATAAGATATAAACCTGTTGTCTTGGTTGAAAGAAGCACAGAGGATGGAATAGTTAGAGGAGTGGCTACTCATTATTCCAATTCTTGGTAATGCTAATGGTAGCCTTGACGAGGAAGACGGCGTACTATAACAGTTTGATTTGGATCGAAACGAAACAAAAAACGGAATATCAAAATAGTAGTGGGAGGAGTCGATATGGGTCCCACAAATTGTTGAATCTGAACCGCTTGATTTCCATGGGAATGAATGGGTAGTAAACTGTGTTGATTAAAAGATGTACGATCGGACCAATGTTGGTTGGTCCAGTAGTAAGTATTGAGTTCGAGTTTTATAAACAAAAAATTTAATATTAAAAGAATTTTTTTCTATTTGACATTGGATCAGCTTATATCTAAATTAGCTGAGTTCAATATAACTTTTAAATATCAGACGATTTAGACTAAAAACAGATGTATGATCCAAAGTGCATTATTATTATTATTATTATTAAACTTTAAGAAAATATATAAATCATTAAATTAAGTCAGCTTAATTAAATTGAATAAACATTTAATCAATCAACTGATTTATTTTTTATTAAATTGTATAAATATTAAAAATAATGATGCATTTTAAATTGTATAATTTGACTTAATGAATATTTTAAAATAAATTAAAAATATACATAAATAATACTTAAAAATATTTTTCAAATTAAAAAAATAATATGATAATATAATGAAAACATATTTTTGATAATTAAATTTAAATTAAATAATATACTTTAAGATTTAAATTTTTATAAAATAATTCAATTTCAAATTAAATTGATTTAATTCAATTTTTTATTTTAATAAATTTTTCTTATTCAAACTGATTTTTTAATGATTAATTTTTAATCTCTAACCCAATTAAATTATTAATCAATTTTATTTTACAAATTGTTAAAATTAAAAATCTCGGATTAGAGAAAGTATATAATATTTGAGTTTAATTATCTAATTAGTTAATTTAAACTTTTTAATAATAATTAATTCAAATTCATTAAATTCATTTTTTCGGAATTTAACCCCCTACGCAATTTCAATTTCTATTTGTTTCCTCTCGAAGAACTGTTGCAGAGGAGAAATCCAACAATATGCTCTTCTTCCACCGGGCGTGGCGTGCACGTCACCTTCCTCCATTTTGCAGCCTGCTCTGGGCTGCCTCGTTGTATTTGTTTTAGAATCCATAAATTTCGACCCATGGACCCAAAATATATGTGAATTAATGACTCTGAACCCTTTCGTTATTGCATAATTAACATTATTTTTTAAAAGTTAACGATTAACCCGTATATTACGACTGCTATGATTTATATTATTTTGTTAGTAATTTGATGATTAGGGAATGAAATAAATAGTACAATAAATAAAGTAAAAAATTATAGTTTGTATATTTCAATCAAATGGTTACAAATTTATTTATTTTATTTTATGTATCAGACTTTTAAATATATTTTCTTTAAATAAATTTAAATTATGTAGAGGTTGTAATATTATAATATATTTAAATTTAAGTTAAAAGTTGTCTAAGTCTGAATTTTTTTAAGTCTATAATTTAACAAAAGATAATATTAAGTAATAAGACCAAATATTTAATTTGTATCTTATTTTTTTTCCATATTTTATAAAGATATTATTTTTATATATTGTCTAATTTTAAAAATATTGTTTAATTTTAATTTGGAATGCATGATGTATTAGAACTTTATATATTGCTTTGACTATGAAGTATGTTTTTCATTTTTTTAGTACTATAAAAAGTAGTTTTTTTATGAAATTTGTACTGCATTTAATTTTAATTTTATTTTGAGTTGATATTATTTTGTATTCCATTCTAAAGGATAATGTGATAATTTTAAAAAATTGAAAGAATAAAATAATTATTTTACTCATATTAAAAAATTATCAAATAGAATAATATATATACTAGTTGATAATTTGTGTGCTGTAATTTCCAATTTTAATATCATCATTATTACATTAAAATATAAGTAATTGAATAGTCATCTATTGTTTGAACTCGTACAAATAAAAATTTTAAATAAAATATTATTTTGATAGAAATGGGTCGAATATTCAATTCTATTTTGGTAATTTATGTAAAAATTTAAACTGATGAACGTTTGAACATAAATATTTTTTTTTAACAAAAAGAGGTTATATTTAAAAATTAAATCACAATCTGTATCATGTTTAATTAGTTGATTCTTAAAAATGGAATGTGAATGAAAATAAATGTGCATATCAAAAAAATCAAATTTCATATTGTTTATTATTAAATAAATTGATTTTGTTAACAGTGCTTTTTGTCTCAGTGTATTTTGGGTTGATATGTTGATTTAGGTAAGTAAATGGAGTAGTTTGTTGAAATTTTCATAATATGAATTAATAACATTACCCTTTATTTATTTATAAGAAAAAATTTGCTAATTACTTGTGGATTAATACATGCCCATATAATCTGCAAACTTAACTTAATGGTGTGTATGATTTTCAATTAAGCAAATACGCAATATGATTTTTTTTTTTTTTGTAAATTATTTTTATCCTCACATCAAATACTACTCTAAAATCAAGTAATTTTCAAGATTTTTTTTTTTTTTTTTTTTTGTCTTTAACTTTTGACTAGCGATAAAATATTCCTTTTATGATAGTGTTTCTATCTCAATAGAAATAGACGATTGAACTAGACCTTATTATGGAGAATCATTTTTTGGAGATAAACACCACTTATATTAAAATAAATAAAAAAACTATTTTCTTTGAAGAGGCATCTCAGGCTCCTTAAATATAAAACTTCGCATACTTGCATATTTAGGTGACTTTGAATCAATGGACCACACTTCATATCTTTTTACATTAGTAACAAATCAATAAATATCCCTTTGAGATTTAAGTTCTAGTTTATCATTCGCAGGATTTTCAGAATGAAAGTGAATTGGTTGATCGAATTGGTAAAATTAAAATGATTAATAGTTTGATTTGATTCAATATTAAAATAATGATCAACTAAAAAATTAGTAAAAAAAGCTAACCAAAACAGAAAAAACCACCTAAAATCAAAAATTGAATCAAACCAGTTTAATATAAAATTACGTTGTTTTGTGAAAATTTTTTAAAAATATATTATAGTATTCAAATTTTAAAAAATATTTTTCATTAATTTATATTAAAATATTTTTAAGTATTATTTATATATAGTTTTCTAAAAAATAAAAAAAATATATCTGTTAAACTGGGTCGATATAACTGACCAAACTAAAAATCAATTAGCTGATTGATTCGATCTTCGATCTAATTTTAAAAATATTGATGATTAGGACAACCAAATACTTTCAAGTGAGAATAATCAGTGGAGTTATCAAATCATACTTCTTTTAGAGCTGTTAAATCAATAATTATAGATGGATAGCAATCACTATGTAATAAGCATATAAGCTGCTTCTACTTAGAAAATATCCAAATATGCTATAAATGGTACCATGCAACAGACATTCTTTAATAAAGTTTTATTCATATGCTCGGCTATATTATTTTGTTGTGGAGTCTCTTTAACTATGAGATTTCTAATATCATTCTATTTTTACAAAATTTATTAAATTCAATATCACAAAACTCTAGCCCATTATTTGTAAAAAGACACTTGATTTTCTTATTTTTCTGCTTTTCTATTAAAGCCTTCCACTATTTAAAAGTAATAAATATGTTATTCTTGTGCGTCAGAGAATAAAATTATTCTTTTCTGAAGTGGTCATCAATAGAATTAAGCATGAATCAAATCCCTTCTTTGAAAAATATCTAAATGAATATAATCCAAAGTACTTTTAGTCTTGTGAACTCTTGTATTGAAGTTGGCTCTCTTCTGTTCACGAAAAAGACAATATTCAGAGAATTTCAATTTGGATGTACTCCAGACACAAAGAAAAACATTTATTCAATTTCATATAATTTAGTGACATTTGAATCTAACAAGGAATAAAAAACAGACAGAAAATCCTTGTAGAAAATTTAAGTACTAATCGTCTAAGTCTTCATTAGAACAAGAGCACCTTTTACAATCCTTCAAAATGCTCTAAATTTATAGTAATTGCTTTTATAGAACTCAAGGGGACAAAGTTCTTCCTCACACCTTTGTTGATAGTCTCACTACTCCACCATGCATTTAATTTGATTGCACCAATTCCAATAACTAGCAAGGGATTATCGCCTATCAACATAATTCCACTAGCTAATTCATAAGTGAAAAATTAATCTCTGCTGAGATTAATAGGATCTGACTAAGCAAAATCTAAAAATCATCTTTGCTAGGTTCATATTCACCTTCTGTGTTAGAGACACATCACATTTTAACTCATCCTGTATAATGTTGGCTTCAACAAACTCATTATTTGTTTTTTTAATCTTTGCTTTGTTGTTTATTTTTCAACTTACAACAATTTGCCTTTGATGTTTTCTTTTTATTGCAATAATTGCAAATTTTTATGTTTAGATTTAGACATAGATTTTGGTTTATTATTGATGGCAAAATCTCGATGAGCAAAATTATTAAAATAAACATTGCATCATTTATAGTTTTAAAGTTGATCTACATCAAATTTATAGTTTATAACACGCGCTATATAATTTAAATTTATTTGTGGGTTCTATTGGTTTTAATATGATTATTCATGAAGGATTGAAATTATTTTGTATTTATATTTTCATTCATTTTTATCTAATTTTTAGAAAATACTTAGATTATTTTCAATTTAAATCTACTTTTAACTCAGTTTGATATCTTCAAGAATTGCGCTCAATCCCATTAAAGTCAATGAAAGCTTTACCCAACTATTCAATTTATTAGTTGAAAAATTCTTAGAAATTATATGTTTCATTAGAAAATGGTGTGATAGCTACTTTTTTCTATTGTTTAGACAAAAAAATAAGTTAACTCAAGCCAGTCCTACATAATATTTAATAATTCAAGCCCATTAATTAAATACATTTTTATTTATTGAAATTTAATTATTGTTAGACTATTGAGAAGTTTAAATGAAAGTTTGAGGAGGATCTTGGAGATCCCATATAAAGTGAGGAAGATCATAAAAAAAAATTGATAAATCAGAATTAATTTTGACCCTAAAAGTTAAAAAGACGCAATTCAGGGATGATTCGTGTATCTCATACATATAACGGGCTTAATCACGATTCCAAGCCAATGTCAATATAACAAGATTATCACCTTTTTTTTTTTTTTTTTGAGATATTTAACGTTCAATTGTTTATGTAAATTATTAATCTTTCTTTCATGGATTTTTTTGCCTTATTCGTATGGTTTTACATTTTAAAATGGATAAAAGCGTTCTTTAATTTAGCCTAACGTATCAATGTCACAGTCTTAAACTCATTAAGTTAGCAATCCAATAATTGAGTGTCTACTTGCTAATCAAAACGTTAAACCCATAACAATTCCCTTCCTTTTTAAAAATTCTCCACCATAATTTAAAGTGAAAAGAAAAAGTCAACCTTGAAAATTGGAACATGATCGATCAATGGAATCTCGATTGAATTCTACAATGATAGATTCTATAAAGCCGTTGGATAACGTAATCTAACTCAATAGTAAATAATCACTTCTATCTAATTTAACGATACTTAATCGTATTTAATTTAATGATTAATAATAATTCAATCTAATTCAACAGTAAACCATTATAGCCTTCACCAGCAAATGTACATATCCAGCCAGCGAAACCAATTGTATATAAGTGCAAAAGTTAACAGACCCTTTAACAGGACTAAAATGGTTTGTTACTGGAACATTTGAAGACAAGCAAAACTTTCAGAGTTAAGAACCCTTGTGAAAATTATTATTTCTTTCCGGAGACTAATATGCTCATCCCAAACAAATTTCTTTCATTTACCTATTTTTTGAGACCAACCCAGGCTGACACATTTCCTGGGTAAGCAAAGAATTTTCTTGACCATACGTCAGAAAAGAGTCGAAGGAAAATCTCAAGCATGAGCAAGGGAGATCACTAGATCAGATGATAAAGTGTCAAAAAGAAAAGAGTTGAAAGGATTGAAAGACCAATAAAGATGAAAGGCAGAGCACCACCACAGAAAGAGCCGCGTGACCCTGCAAAGCATCCAAGGAAAATGACCCATAACAGTTCATGCTTGATAATTTGACAAATTGACACTACCTCACCTTATCACCTTCATACTTTTTACTTTTTACTTTTTACTGGCTGCCCCAATAACCAAAAATAGTTCAAACATCACAGTAAAAACTCCGTCAAAGCAATCAGTATCATTCTGTGGGGTACTGTCTCACACTTGTAGGACAGGATATCTGATGGATTTCTATCGTACCTACACCGCACCAAACACTTTTACTGTGTTTTCCTTGCCAGCACATACAGATTTTTTGATCTTTTGTTCTCTCAAGTAGGCCAGAAAATGAAGAGATATTTACATTACATTTTCATAAGTAGAAACTTACAAAAGGATAATCAACAAACCAAGTAAACCTTTACTTTCTTAGACAACGTTAATTTGCAATTGAAAAGAATTAACCAAATAAGGCTGACGGGAAAAAATTTCATTCCTTCATATCTTTTTTTTCTTTTATCTGGGGCCGGAGAGTTCCATGGCACAGGAATCCAAAGAATTCTCCTCATCATCCTCATCCATTCCCATGCCAAATATGCCGCTTGAACGTTCATGAACATTTTCATCATGTTTAGATGCAGTGGTAGGCCGAATTGTGCTTTTCTTAGTACTATTACTGTTAGTTAGAAAGGGGTTCATGGTGGCATTGATATGATTATGTGATGTAGCCCATTTATCAGCAAGGCCATCACCTTCAAGCATCCGGACCACTTCAGACATTTTGGGACGGTGGGCCGGGAGGTATTGAGTGCACAAAAGAGCCACTTGCAGCATCTCTCCAACTTCAATTTGATCATAGTTGCTACCCAGCTCTCTGTCCACCAATTCTTCCACTTTCTTTTCTTGCTGAATCTTCTTCACCTGTGTCATGCACATGTTCAGATATTAGACTCAGATTAACTATTGTGTTCTCAAAGACAATTAAGATCTCCTACTTTAGTGTCAATGGCACATAAACATAGAACAACAAAATAAACAAAGCTTAATACTATTAGACAGATATTGGCAACATTTGTTCTCATTGCTAAGAAAGTGTTGGATAGTTACTTGGTGCCAATTGATTCCACCAATAACAGGAAGGACTCACAATTGAAGGCCTTTACTCAAAATGTTCTGGCCTACCATGAAAATGAAATACCTCAAAGAAGGCTTGAGGCCAGCATAGAAGTAAATATGCATGGGAAGCAACCTATAGGTATCCAGCTCAATACAATGTTTAGAAGATGAGAATGAATACCAGGAAAAATTGAAGGCTCAGATGTAACTGTTACTTGCAACTCAATTGCTAGGTGGCATCTAATTGACACTTTGCATGTGAAATGCATCTTAAAATACAGAATTACTCTATGAGCCCAATTAGAAGATTCGGAATGTGAAAAGCACGGATAAAAGAAATAAAAGTTCATAACTGACATAGGCCTTTTTTAGCTTAACTTAAAATGAAGTTATTTCAGTTGCTAGTATAATTGAAGACATTGCTTATAATAGATATGGATAAGACTTACCCACTCAAGCACTCCTTTTTGATTAACAGTTTTCCCAAACTCAAGTGCTCTCATTCCAGTTATGAGCTCTATCAAAAGAATGCCAAATCCAAAAACATCAGTCTTCTCTGATGACTGGCCAGTGGAGAGGTATTCTGGTGCAATGTGCCCAACAGTGCCTCGGACAGCAGTGGTGACATGGGAGTCAGCATGGTTAAGAAGCTTTGCAAGGCCAAAATCACCAACTACAGCCTCACAGAAGTCATCAAGGAGCACATTAGCAGCCTTCACATCTCTATGAATTATCTTAGGATCACATTGTTCATGTAGATACAGAAGGCCCCTGGCAGCTCCAATTGCTATTCTCTTCCTTGTGTTCCAGTCCAGTGCAGGTTTTCCTCCTTATGATCAGTATATGCTGTCAGAAATCCAGTAAAATGCCAAGTATAAACAGAGGCAAGTATCACTATTCACTAGTAGCATTTTGCAGTGAATAGTTCAAATTTGTAAGCTTAATGTCTGCAAGACGGGTTTTTGTTCTTAAAATGATTGTCCACATTAAAATCATTCTGCAATTTGCATCATTCCATGGCATTTGTTTTTTACTCATTTTAAACTCAAGAAAGCATTATAAGAATCTGATCAGTTTGCTACTCCGTATGCATCAACAACTTTTTTCAGTTCTATCAACATATAATGAACATTGCCTAAAGAAAATAAAAAGAAAAAAAAAATCACTTCTAAATTTGGCAAAACTGAAGTCCAATACAGATTGAGCATCTTCTATGAAAAAGACTCTAACCGCAAGTATATACAGTCACACTATACATGTGTGAAAAATTATCTAAATACATTTGAGTGCAGATATGAAGTTTCTGATCATAAGAAAGGAGCTGATTTTTTTTTTATTTACCAAAATTAGCATCAAATTGTGCTTTTCAAACCATATTCAAAAAATGGATATAGATCTCAACACTTGCCAACAAAGCCAATGAAACTTTCTATTTGAGCAATCACAAACTTAGAAGTCACTTGCTCCAAGTTTTGCCACATAAAGATCAATTTGACAGTAAAAGAAGGCATGAACTTTTGTTCTGTTCAAGTTTTGCCACATAAAGATCAATTTGACAGTAAAAGAAGGCATGGACTTTTGTTCTGCTAGGAATAAATTCAGTGAATTCAGGAAATTCCAAGGAATCTAACAGAAGTATCTTTTAAGTCAATTTTCACAGGAATTTGACTTTAATTTTTTAAAATCCTACAGAAACACAGCATAGGATAAAATTATTATGATCCTCAGTATAAAATTAGCAGTAGGCAAAACTTAGGGCAAATGCAAGCAGCTATTCCAGGAGGTAAGCATAATGAAGAAGTAAATGACCAGAAACTAAGAACTACGATGACATGCTTGTAGCCTGCAAGAAATTGGAAATAAATACACCAGGGTTATCAGCAAGGCCAAACATGATTCAGGTACTCTATTATATAGGAATTAAAGAGTAATTCAATGAAAAACTCAAGTACTTCTAATGCAAACATTATATCGTCAACCATACATTCACGGATTGCAGCAAAGGTAAAGAAAGTACCAACCTCTAAGTCTGGAGGCTACACTACCATTAGACATGTAAGGATAGACCAAAAGCTTCTCATTACAAGTGACGCAACAGCCAATCAACCTGAGCAAATTGCGATGAACTGCAAGGCTGATGATGTCCAATTCCGTACAAAATTGTGATTCCCCAGCATATCCAGTCACATCCTTTAGCCGCTTCACTGCCACCACAGTCCCATCTCCTAGTTTTCCCTTGTATACATTGCCAAATCCTCCCGCACCAAGTATGTTTTTTGAGCTGAAGTTGTCTGTGGCAAGTTGGAGCTCTCTGAATGTGAAGTTCCTGAGATTACCTAGGCTAAGTAGTCCTTCATCTTGTTTGTCTGCAGCAAAATTCAAAGAAATGTTTGAGGTCTTTACCATACAAGTTCATGCCGTCTTTGATTAAAATTCATTCGCTAAGATGGAGTTCAGTTATTACTGACCACTAATGTTAAGTATTGTTTGACTTTTCTTCTTCTTTCTGAGCCAAAGGACTACAAGTGCTAAGAGCAAGAGACAGACAAAGCTGAGGCTAACCCCAAGTGCAGTTGCTAATTTCTTGGATTTGTGTTTCCCTAAATTGGATTTTTCTTAAATGTTATTTAACAGAAAATAATAAGTCAATCATGATAATTTTTAAAAAGAAAGAGAGGGGTATTGATAGTTCACCAGATGATGAATTTAGAGAAAAGGAAAGCGGACCAGCACTGGTTGATCCAAAGCAATCTTCATTGGAACCACTTCCACAAATCAGTGGATTTCCCACAATACTGCATTTAACAGTGAAAGAGAGTACAGCAGAATAAGAACGAATAAATCAATGACCAATTCGACAGTGTCCAAAGACTGGTTGCTGCAGAAAAAACATACTTAAATGTTCTTGCAGGGAACTTGGGCACTGGTCCGCTTAGATTGTTATAAGACAAGTCTCTGAAACACCAGAGTAATGATAAAAAATACAGAACCATAACCAGAAAATGAAAAAAAACATTTGTGCAAATTCGAAAAATCTAACAAGGTGCAGATTGTTTTTGATTTTCAAGACACTAAAACGTAAAACACAAAACAAAAACTAGGCAAAGAAAGGAAAAAAAAAAAAAAAAAAAAAGGAACAAAGCCATACTCACAAGAAAGCAAGCTGTGGGATTTTGGCTAAAGACACAGGAAAAGGCCCAGACAAGCTGTTGTTGTTCAGCCTCCTACACTCATTACATGACAAAATAAAGCGCAGAACATAAGATCACATAAACAATGATATCAAAAAAGAACTCGTTAATGGATAATAAAGTAACGAAATAACTTGGTATTTGTGAATACATTTAACCAAGACCAATAAAAGTCAATTAGTAAATAACCACCACCACTTATCTAATTTGCATTTAGGTTTCACTTTATGAAAGCAATGAAAGACAGAAACCAACATGATACAAGCAATTCTTTTGCTTTTACTTTTCCTCCATTTTCTTGTCAACGAAATAGATTATGAAGCCTAAATGTGGACAAAGTACTTACAAGTACTGCAGATCATTCAATTGCTCAAGAGAATCTGGTACCAAACCAGCGAAATGATTATTAGAAAGATCCAAGGTCTGAAGTTTAGGGAGTGTACCAAGCTCTGGTGGGATTTCACCTGAGATGTTATTATTCTGCAACAACCTTCACATACAATCAAAACATTGAAACATGACACAGATTCAGAATCAAGCAAAAGAAACATAAAATGGGTTGTAATCTATATAAAAAATAGCTAAATAAACAAAGGTATGTACTAATAGTATCTCTGTTTGGTTACAGAAAAAGAGTTTAGGCTAAACCCACAACATATATTATACTGGAAATCAAAACATAAAGGTAAACTTGAGACCCAGAAAGAGAATTCATCTGTTTCCCATCCCTCTCTTCTTTTCTATGCAACCAAACAGAACATAAGGAGACGCAAAATTCTTACACTTGGCGAAGATTAGTGAGGTTGCCTATAGTTCTGGCCAGAGTTCCAGAGAGGGATTGGCTTGGAGCCCCACTGCATACCACCAGAAAAGGACAGAACATTATTCAGCTTTGTACTAACCAAACAAATCAATGGCATCAGAAAAGTCAAGAGAAGAGGGTAAGGTAAAGAAAAAGAAACCCACAGGCCAATAACAAGGTTGTCAGAAGAGCAAGTGATCATAGCCCAACTGCAGGGGTCAACAGAATCCTCATCCCAGTTGTTTAACACACCATGTGGATCATTCAA
>CATIWR010686452.1:0-45830 GCA_949677035.1 Omphalea diandra | reverse complement strand
TACATGCCTTGGGCTTCTTTTTACATGCCTTGGTCAAATTGGGTCATGCTTGGATACTCTCCACAAGTTAGGCTCCATTGTATTAAGTTAAGTGCTTCATTTGAAGAGTTTAAGCTCCCATCAACTTTTAATTGGCTTCACGCATCCTTTGCTCTTATTGGGCTAATCAAAGTGTAATTCTTTGTTGCACGAATGCTCCAATTACATCCTTAAACTTCTTTAGCCTTCCCTTTATGATTGGGCCTTGAAGTTGAAGTGGATCCTTTGTTTTAGCCTTGGCTATTTCCATCATGACTACTCTAGGTTTACTTGGGTATCTTTTCTAGCTCATAAGAATGATTCCTTTGATGCTTTCAAAAGTTTTGCAAAAGGGGTTCAAAATGAAAAAAGTTACTTCATATCTTCTATTAGAAGTGACCATGAAAATGAATTTCAAAATGAGTCTTTTGAAAATTATTATTTGGAGAATGGAGTTTTTCATAATTTTTCAACTCCTAGAACACCACAACAAAATGGTATTGCAGAGAGGAAAAATAGAACATTGGTGGAAATGGCCAGGACAATGCTCAATGAGTATTCTCTACCAAATTACTTTTGGGTCGAAGCCATTAACATTGTATGTTATATTACAAATAGAGTTTTTAAAAGACTCATTCTCAAAAAAACATCTTATGAGCTATGAAATGGTAGAAAACCCAAGATATCATACCTTAGAGTATTTAGATGTAAGTGTTATATCTTAAACACCAAGGACAATCTTGAGAAATTTGATTCAAAAACTAATGAAGGTATCTTCATGGGATATTTCACCTCAAGTAAAGCATATAGAGTCTTTAACAAAAGTTCAATAGTAGTTGAAGAGTCTATGAATGTTGTTTTTGATGAATCTAGTAAACTTGATCTTAGGAAAGATATTTTTATTAATGATCTTTTAGGTGACTTTAAGAAGTTGAAATTGAAAAATTCTACAAGAAAAGAAGATAAAGAAGAAGGTGATTCATCAAAAGTAGATGAAGACCAATATCATCAACAACATGTAGAGCCAAGCCAAGATCTACTTAAGGATTAGAGACTTTTCAAGTATCACCCTAAGGACTTGATCATTGGTGATACATCTAAGAGTGTAAGTACTAGATCTCAACTTAATCTTTTAGATAATAATCTTGCATTTGTTTCTCAACTTAAGCCAAAATCAATTGATGAGGCTCTTGATGATGAGAGTTAGGTACTTGCTATGCAAGAGGAACTCAAGCAATTTAAGAGAAATAAGGTATGGGAGCTTGTCCCTAGGCCTAAAGAACACCCAATTATAGGTTGTAAGTGGGTGTTTAGGAACAAGTTAGATGAGCAAGGTTTCATTACTAGAAACAAAGTTAGATTGGTTGCTAAGGGATACAACCAAGAGAAAGGCATAGACTATGATGAAACTTTTACCCCCATAGCAAGATTAGAGGCCATTAGGATTCTTTTAGTTTTTGCATGTCATATGAATTTTAAACTTTTTCAAATGGATGTGAAGAGTGCATTTTTTAATGGTATCATTGAGGAGGAAGTCTATGTTGAACAACCTCCCGGTTTTGAGTCACATTGTTCTCCAAATCATGTTTTTAAATTGAACAAAACCTTATATGGTTTGAAACAAGCTCCAAGAGCTTGGTATGAAAGGCTTAGTTCATTTCTCTTAAAAAATGATTTTGAAAAAGAAAAGATGGATACCACACTATTTGTTAGAAAACACAAATATGACACATTAATTGTTCAAATCTATGTTGATGATATCATTTTTGGGGCTACTAATGAATCACTTTGTAAGGATTTTGTTAAGTATATGACTAAGTAATTTGAAATGAGCATGATGGAGAGCCCAAGTTCTTTCTCGGTCTACAAATCAAGCAATCCAAAGAAGGGATCTTAATCAACCAAGCCAAATACACAAGGGAGATACTCAAGAAATTTGGCATGGATAGTTGCAAGGTAGCTAAAACCCCAATGAGTGGTACCATCAAGCTAGATAAAGATGAATCGGGCAAAATGGTAGATGAAAAGAGATATCGAGGTATGATTGGATCTTTACTTTATCTTACTACTTCTAGGCCAGATATCATGTTTAGTGTTTGTATGTGTGCTAGGTTCCAATACTCTCCTAAAGAGTCTCATTTGAATGTTGTTAAGAGGATTTTTAAATATTTGCATGGCACAATTCACTTAAGATTATGGTATCCAAGAGATTCTTCTTTTAGTCTCATAGGATATTCGGATGCGGATTATGCAGGTAGCTTATTAGATAGGAAAAGCACTTCCAGGACTTGCCAATTTATAGGTGAATGTCTAGTTTCTTAGTTTAGTAAAAAGCAAATGTTGGTTGCCTTATCCATCGTAGAAGCTGAGTATGTAGCTGCAGGTTGTTGTTGCACTCAAGTCCTTTGGATTAAACAACAATTGAAGGATTTTGGCAAAGTGATTGATCACATTCTTATTAATTGTGATAACACAAGTGCTATTAATCTCTCTAAGAATCCAATTTAACACTCTAGGAGCAAACACATAGATATTAGACATCATTTTCTCAGAGATCATATGCAAAAGGGTGATGTTATGTTAGAACTTATTGACACAAATCATCAACTTATAGATATTTTCACTAAACCTCTAAATGAAGAAAGGATGAACTTCATTAAGAGAGAATTGGGAATGCTTAATGGAAGTTCCCTAAAGTGAAAATTTTTTTTCTTATGTGTGTTATTGCTATGTGTATTGGTATCTATTGATTTGTGATATTTGTGGTTGATATAGTAAAGTGGATCACAATTTTTTTAAAATTCAACTATTTTTCCTTGCTGACTCATAATTCGCGGTCGATATCCTTCCTTCACGATCGTGAATTACAAGTCAATTTCACCCGACTATCAAATATCAATTCGCAGTCACGAAATTTTCACTTCACCATGAATTTTGGTCAAATTTCAAATTTTTTTACCATTAAGGCACATATTCCTGAGAAAAATTTGTCTGTTACTCACATTTTCCAGAATTTGCGATCACGACTCATGGATTCGAGGATGTGAATTAGAGTAACCGCCTAGACATTTAAGTGATTTGACTGCCAACCATTTCCAACTCTTCATTAATTCATTTCTAACAGTTTATAGCCATTTTTACACCCCTTCAATGGTTATAAATACCTCCTTCAACAGTGACATCCTCACTTCTATTCCAAACATCTTCTCTCTCTTAAATCTCTCTAAAATTCTCCTAAAACTCTCTTCCTCTCTTGCTATGGCTCCAAAGAAGTCCTCTAGAGCAAACAAAGGCAAGGCAGTGGCTCAGCCTTTTGCACCCCTTGCCCTCCATCTCATGAAGGGAGCTATTAAGGAAGAAAAAGAAAGGTTCAAAGCCAACTCCTTCAAGATCATTCTCCTAAACAAGATGCCCTCAACCTTTATGCTAGAAACATTAGGCATTAATGCAGAAATTTGAGCTTTCCTCTCCAATTTGGGCTGGAACGAGTTCATCTTTCAGGATGAACCCGGTTATGAAGAAATCGTGCGGGAATTCAAAAATCATACTAGAATTCATGTGCATGGTCCAATTGAGTCGAAAACTTGATTCAAGAGCAGGGCAATACGGGTTAGTGTTTTGGGCCTTTGGCTACCCTTTTTACATTACTTTCGACCAACTATCTTCTCTTTTTAATTTACAAGTTGGAGAAAATATCTCCTTCATAATTCACACTTGATGTTATCTATTCCTAGTTTTGGTTGAAAATCTCCATAGAAACCAAACACGATGCCCGCTCTTCTTTGTCTAAACACATTAAATCTCTATCCCTTTGGATACTCCACCGTATCATCACCTTTTTTGTAAATGCAAGAGGTGATGGTAACGAGAAAGTGTCCCAAAAAGACTTAGTATTTCTTTTCTACCTTGTCAAAAATAAACTAATCCAAACGGGCTGGTACCTTGTGGATCAATTGATTCACATGAGTACCAAACCCAAGAGCCAATTTTTGCTACCTTCACACATCATTGTCATATACCATGTCATTGGAGCCCTTGATGAGGAAAAAGAAAAATTCCTCACTAAGAAACTTCTACCTTCACAAAACTTCCTAAACCTCACCTACCTTATTAACGCCACGGCTATTCATTCAGACACCTATGCGTATACTCGAGTTGTAGTTAGAGCAAAGAAGATGGGAACTTCACAAGCTTCAAAAAGGAAGAGACTCCACATTGAAGAAGGCACAATTCTAGTCCCTCCTCCTCAACCAAACCCAAGCCCAAGTTGTCTCTTACCACCATTGATCAAAAACTCGACAAGATGATGAGAATGATGAAACGAAGATTCCTATTTCTCTCACATCTTCATAGTGATATGGTGGATCTTCAACAGAAGTTAGGGGTTCCTCCTTGTCATCTTTCGAACTACACTGAATTTGAAGACACACAAGATAAAGATGACAATGAAGAAGAAGTTGAGAATGGAGATGAAGCAGAAGGAGCCATACATGAGTAAGAGGAAGCATCTTCTGGAGATGATGATGATTCTCCTACTTTCTAAATTAGGCATCCTTCATATTTTTCTTGTTTTTGTGTTTCAAACTTTTGTGATCTCACAGTTATATATATATATATATATATATATATATAAAGTTGATTCTTTGCAATTCATTGTCTTATGTGATTGATGAATTTTATCTTAATATTTTGCATTCTTATTTTGCTCCTTATGTACACTTATGCTTGTTTTCATTTCCCTTTTACACCCTCTTTTTGATCTTACCAAAGGGGGAGAGATAGTAAGAATATAATTTTAAGGGGAAGAAAATAATATATTGAAAAATTTTAGCATAAGTTGAGGGAAAGCATCATACCTTCATACTTAGGAAATTTTTACCTTAAGTATTATTCATTGAAATTTTACCTTAACTTCACTCCAACTTAATATTTTTGTATTATTTTCCCTTTTGATCAATCTAAGTTGTCAAAATCAAAAGAGGGAGATTGTTAGACTAGGATGGTTAATCCTAAGTCTTAAACCTCTTTTGATCTTGACAAAGGAGATTGATCAATTCTAATGTTTCAATTAAGTGTCGTTTTGCAGCTTTTAGATAGTCTCTAAATTTAAAGTTAGATGAAGTCTAAAATCTCTGAAAAAAGCAAAGTGTCTCCTAATTCGCGACCATAATTTCATAAATTGTGACCGTGAACTAGACTAAGGCATGTTGACAAATTGGACAGATGAATTCGCATGCCACTTCTCTGTCGTGATCGATCCAAAGATGGGAGTGCCAAAGTCATAGACGAATTTGCTGTGAATGTCATGCCTTAGTCTCGACTGCGAATTTTAAAGTAACTCAAGAGGGAATCAAGTCCACAACCAATGTATGACAAGTGTCCCAGGTGACCGTTGGAAGACAAAAATCGGAAGACAAAAATCATGATGACAACTTGTGGGTAGCGATCGCGAATCATGAAGAAGAAGATGAACATTTTGACAGACGAATTCGAGTCCTGAGTCACGGCCTGTACAAGGAAAATCATAACCGCTACTTTTGTGAGCAAGTAAAAGGCAACGACTATATTTTCCTAGTGAACCAATGGGAAGATGACATATGGACTAGCCGTTAGACATAAACGAGGATTTTTCTGTAATTTTTGGCTCATGTATGAAAATTGAAAAATTGTGACCGCGAATGAAGCCTGACAAGTATTTAATGCAGAATCTAATTAGCATACTTTGGATATTTACTACTAATTTTATTGCAATGTCTCTTTAGTGGGTAGAGGCTATAAATACCTCACCAAACATATGTAAATACAAGAGAATTCATTAATTTGTAACCCAAACTCTTACAATTTTGCTACTCAATCTTTTCTCTTCTTTAGGTGATTGTTTGGTGTGAGCATAAACACCATTTGTAAAGGTTATAGTGTGAGCCTATAAAAACATTAAAAGAGATTGTTGTGTGAGCCTTAAAAACACAAGTGTAAAGGTTGTTGTGTGAGCCTTAAAAACACAAGTGTAAAAGTTTGGTGTGAGCTTAGAAACACCATTGGAAGATAGTGGAACACTCAATTGCTGAGAATTAGGGAGTGGATGTAGGGTTGAATATACTTGAACCACTATAAATCTTATGTCTTCATTCTACTCATTTTCCTTCTTATCTTCTTGTTTTAATTTTTATACACCAATTCAACTCTCACCCCCTTTTTGGTGCCTTAGGCCAACAAAGGGTTTCAAGAGAATTTTGGAATGACGCGAAAAATAAGCTGAAGATGTCTTTAAATCTTTTTTTAAATCGAAGCTGGAAAAATGACTGACAAGGTATACACAACCCAATACTAGGTGTGGTGAATACGTCTCATTTGACTCATTAGTCCATACAACACGACTCGCATTGCATTTGCTTAGAAGAGTCCCAAGTATTCAAAAAAGGTAAGGTGGATAAGAGAAGCGTGAAAGGGTATTCTGTTGGTTTTGGTATCCAATTGCATTGTTTTCTTGAAGAGTCCGAAGTTTAGATTTGCGAAAGTGAGTAATAAGGCCCCTTTGAATAATTCTCAGAATGAAATCCAAATTAGCTTGACATAATTGTTTTGCATGAAGTTTTTATTGTTGATGAATATATGGTTATTGTAGGTTCTCTAACAACATAGACAAGATCTCCTCAAAATGCAAATTTAGTACATGTTGATGGTACTAAAATTAGTGTAAACTCTCTGATATCCTTACATGCGACTGAAAGTGGATTCTAGTTATCCTGTGATAGACATAGATGTGACCAAAAGAGAGGTACATGTTTCTTTTAGTATTTAAGGAAATCGTTTGGATGAAAATCTTGTCCTAATATTATTTTGCTTGATGTATATTGATTAATAAGAAGTTGCAATTACTTTAAAGAGTACTTATGTGATGAAGGGTTTCAAGAGAAGTTTGGAATGATGTGAAAAACAAGTTGAAGATGTCTCCAAATCTTTTTTTAAATCGAAGCTGGAAAAATTACTGATAAGGCATTCACAACCTAATACTAGGTGTGGTGAATGTGTCTCATTTGACTCATTAGTTCATACAACATAACTTGCTTTGCATTTGCTTAGAAGAGTCCCAAGTATTCAAAAAAGGTAAGGTGGATAAGAGAAGCGTGAAAGAGTATTTTGTTGGTTCCAATGGCATTGTTTGCTTGAAGAGTCCCAAGTTTTGGTTTGAGACAGTGAGTAATAAGGCCCCTTTTGGATAATTCTCAGAATGAAATCCAAGTTAGCTTGACACAATTATTCTGCATGAAGTTTTTGTTGCTGATGAATATATGGTTATTGCAAGTTCTCTAACGACAGAGACAAGATCTCCTCATAATGCAAATTTAGTGCAGTTGATGGTACTAAAATTAGTGTAAACTCGCTGATATATCCTTACATATGACTGAAAAGTGGATTCTAGTGATCCTGTGATAGACATAGATGTGACCAAAAGAGAGGTACATGCTTCATTTAGTATTTGAGGAAATCATTTGTATGAAAATCTTGTGTTGCCATAATATTATTTTGCTTGTTGTATATTGATTAATAAGAAGTTGCAATTACTTTTAGGAGTACTCATGTGATGAAAGGTTTCAAGAGAAGTTTGGAATGAGGCGAAAAACAAGTTGAAGATGTCTCCAAATCTTTTTTAAATTGAAGTTGGAAAAATGATTGACAAGACATTCACAACCCAATACTAGGTATGGTGAGTGCATCTCATTTGACTCATTAGTCCAAACAACATGACTCGCATTGCATTTGTTTAGAAGTATTCTCTCTATTCCAAATTAGATATCGTTTTAAAGAGAAATTTTTTTATTCCATAGTACTTGACGTTTTACAATTATCAATAAATATTAATTAATTTTTTCAATTCTATTATTTATCTCTTTCATAATAATTATTTCTTTTTAGAATGCATAATAATTTATATAAATAATTCATAGTGTAATATAATCTTTTTATATATAATAACATATATTAAATATAATTTTTAATATATATTTAAAATCTTAAATGATATTTATTAAGTACAGTGGAGTAAATTAGAGTGATGATAATAAAGCCACAGTTGGTTCATTTTTATGTTATGTTTTTGTTTTGGGCTTGCGTACAAGCACAAGCTTCGGAATGTAGAATAGTCATTGTAACTTTTGTCAATGGAAAAGCCCATATGAGGTTTGTCGAATATTCCTAAAGACAATTGGCCAGTGCGTACAAGCACAAGCTTCGGAATGTAGAATAGTCATTGTAACTTTTGTCAAAGTAAAAGCCCATATGAGGTTTGTCGAATATTCCTAAAGACAATTGGCCAGGGAAATTAATGATTTGTCCAGAACCAGTTAAAACCTGAAAGGTGCTTTTCTTTATCTCCTTGGATTGGAGTCATATGGTTTGCTTAATTTTCTCTCATGGGCAACAGTGTTTTCATTTCTAATAATAATGACGGTGCTAAAATGACAAGAAGTTATCGGAAGCTCCACCAACCTCCACCACGCAGATGATGACTAATTAAGCCTAGACTATAACTTTAAAAAAAGAAACTTGTACTACATGCAACGATTAGCATTAGGATTTCTCGAGGAAAAGTCCACCAGCTCAATCTGAGAGTCTCAACCTAACTTATATTATATCACAATATCAGATCATTACTTACCTAATAATTTTATTTAATTTAAACAAAAAAAAACCTTAATTTAAAAGTAAAGCATAAAATCTGTCCAAAAGAATGGACTATATACCCTCTTCCTCCTCCTCTTCAATTCTTCAAACCCTGGTCTGCCTCTGCCTCTCTCTTACCATACACATACGAAATGGCTACTCGGCGATTACCGTTAACCCTCCTGATGTTACTATACTTAGTACTTTCTTCTCACGCCCTGAACTTTGAGAAATTGCAAAAGAGGCACAAAACCAAAATCAAAGGACCCATCAAAACCCTAGTGATCATAGTAATGGAAAATCGTTCCTTTGACCACGTTTTAGGCTGGCTCAAGTCAACCCGACCAGAAATCGATGGTCTAACCGGAACCGAATCCAACCGGATCATCTCCTCTGACCCCAACTCCCCCGAAATCTTCGTTTCCAATGATGCTGTCTTCGTTGACTGGGATCCAGGCCACTCCTTCCAAGCCATCCGCGAGCAGATATTCGGCTCAAACGAAACCTCCGCAAAGCCGGCCCCGATGAACGGGTTTGCGCAGCAAGCGGAAAGCATGAGCGAGAACAAGTCGAGAACCGTGATGAGCGGGTTCAAACCCAGTCTGTTACCGGTTTATACAGCGTTAGCCAATGAGTTCGCGGTTTTCGACCGGTGGTTCGCTTCGGTTCCATCTTCGACCCAACCGAACCGGTTCTACGTTCATTCCGCCACCTCTCACGGCGCCACAAGCAACGTACGCAAAGACCTCATCCATGGATTCCCTCAAAAAACAATTTTCGACTCATTGGACGAAAATGGCCTCACGTTTGGTATTTATTACCAAAACATCCCCGCCACGCTTTTCTTCAAATCCCTAAGGAAATTAAAGCACGTGTTGAAATTCCACAAGTATGAATTGGCGTTCAAACGGCACGCGCGGTTAGGGAAGCTGCCGAATTACGTGGTGGTGGAGCAGAGGTACTTCGACGTGGAGCTTTTCCCGGCGAACGATGATCATCCGTCGCATGACGTGGCGAGAGGACAGAGGTTCGTGAAGGAGGTGTATGAGACACTAAGAGGGAGCCCGCGGTGGAAAGAGATGGCGGTTTTAATTACGTATGACGAGCATGGTGGGTTTTATGATCACGTGCCTACGCCTGTGAGTGGGGTGCCTAGCCCGGATGGGATAATTGGGCCTGATCCGTTTTATTTCCATTTTGATCGGTTGGGTGTTAGGGTGCCTACCATTTTGATATCGCCCTGGATTGAAAAGGGCACTGGTAAGTCGATCACGATTTTTCTGTTTCCAGCTCAAAGATTATTGATTTAAGGGTTTTAAAATTAGATGAAATATATGCAAGTGCTCTCTTCTCTTAATGCATATTTATCGGGATTGACCCTTAGATGCATAATTTATGCAAATTATTCCGTATGTGTGTGTGTGTGTGCTCTCTTTTGTAATTGGGTTTAAAGAATGGGCGTAAATTGTTCAGCTGCTGGATGTCTTTGTCCTTGTTCTTTATTTTAATCATGTTGTCAGGCCAGTGGATTAATTGATGAATATTTGGTACAGTGATCCATGAGCCTGTTGGGCCATGGCCACATTCACAATTTGAGCATTCTTCTATTCCTGCAACTGTAAAGAGGCTTTTTAACCTAAAGTCAAACTTCTTAACGAAGAGAGACGCATGGGCCGGTACTTTCGAGGATTACCTTTACCTTCGTCGCACTCCACGTGATGACTGCCCAGGTTTGCATTCATGTGCTTTTTTTTCTACTTCATTCTGAATAAGCTTCATATTGGATACCTAGAAAATGGTTGCTTCCTCTTGTAGCTTATCTGTTGTCCTACCCCTACTTTTTTTTTTCCAGTCTCAGTTTAAATCCTTATTAAGAGTCATAATATTCTGTTCATAAATTTATCGGCATTAAATACTCAGTTTTATGTACAAATTCAAAGCCAATGTGCTCTTTCTGTGAGGCAGTACAGCTCTAGTTTTCATTTTTTTGGCTTATATGTTCCTTCATTGATAAGAGACAGTACCGGATATAGAGTACTACTGGTTGTTGTTTTCCTATTTTTAACCCCATAAAAAAGTCAGACATGATTTTGCTGTCCAAAGCCATGATCTTAAAATGAAAGGAAAAACTGAGCCAATTTACTAAGATTTGGCATGTATATTTTAGAAGCTACCAAAGAGATCTTTGGCATCTGTTAACTTTCTAGGCCATGTAATAACCTCTGTGCTTGCCAACTTTTGGAATTGGGTAGAGTACTAAAAACTCCTTGGATTTATCACAATAAACCACTTCGTTCCTCAGTTTATCAAAAAATATACTATAAAATTCTTCCATTTGGCACCGTTATCTCTGCCTCTGTCATTGTGTCCTCCTGTCCATTTCCTTTCTTGAAGAACTTGACGGTTACATGCATCTGATATTTTGATGTTCCTTTCATGGAAATTGGATCATGTTTGTTCCAGCTTGAGCTTGTAAAGTTGAATTTTGGGAATTTTTTTTTTTGTTGGGTAAAAATTCTAACCAAACACAACCTAAGACTCAAAAATTCTAACATCCCCCTCCGTAACTGTGGCACATCTCGTTCTTGCAATATGATGGAATTTGATGAGCATAGTCCTGATAATTTCTTGATTTCTTTCATTTTTTTTGCTCTATTTGATAGGAGGTTAGTATTTATTCTTTCATTTTTTAAACTATACTGAGTCTTGATTTTGGTTTTTGTCTGCATCGTTAAATTGATTTGTGGGCTTGGCAAAATGAATTTCTTATAATTATCTTTGTTGAGCTTTTATAATCTTTGGTAATTAAAGAAAAAGAAAAATGAAAAGCAGCAGTGTTGGAATGAATTGAATAGATAATTCTTGATGTGGGTTTTCATTTGATGCATTGTTGTTGATCACTGTCAGAAAATAAAGATTTAACAATTTGTAGTAGGGGTAAGTTCTGAAGATTAATTGGATTTGTAAGGGTATTTAGGGTATTAAATAAATATTGAATTTTTCCATTTTGACTAACGGGAAATTTTTAAAATCTGATGGAAGGACATTTTAGTTTGACAGTGCCGAGTATTTTGGCGTTCGGAATTTTTAGAAGTCTTAGGTTGTAAACATTACTTGAAACCTTGGCATATTATCCTGTGTTTATGAATTGAAGTTAATCTTGAAATTTGGATACAGAAACTCTGCCAGAGGTGCCGATGTCATTGAGGCCAAGAGGACCAAAAGAAGATATGAGCCTATCTGAGTTTCAGGTTGAATTAATCCAGCTTGCATCACAGCTCAATGGTGATCATGTCTTAAATGCTTACCCTGATATTGGCAAAAGCATGACAGTGGGTGAAGCCAACAGATATGCTGAGGATGCTGTTAGGAGATTCCTAGAAGCTGGAAAGGCTGCTCTTTCAGCTGGAGCCAATGAATCTGCAATTGTTACGATGAGACCTTCCCTTACAAGCCGAATTCCTGTGGGAGACCTCGATAACTACGTAAAAGCCTATTAGTTTTTCTTCAAACTAATAGGCTTGTAAGTAAAAATTGGAATGCTACCGCTCTTGTATATATACATTTTTAGAACCTTGTGATTATATATAGGACTTCATTGTTAATTATGCGGAACATGATTGTGCTCTGATCATATAAAGGACTTCATTGTTAATTATGTGTATAAATATATAAATATTTACTCTGCTTCATGATATTATGTGTTTAAACAAAGACTTCTATTCTAGTCATTTTTATTAATGCCATTGCAGAGACGCGTAGCTAATTTCCCCCGCTATTTTGCTGCATGTGCTATTACAAATTATGACTCGTAATAACTTTAATGCAGAATAATCACTAATTACCAATTAAGGTGTTCTCTGCCGATATTTAACAACGCTTTCCATCGGTTAGAAACGTGATGCCAGATGCAAATTAAAATATAATTAAAAAAAAAAAAAAAAAAAGGGTGGTGGCTTTAAGCCCATCCATTTGATGAAGCCATGAAGCAGAATGCACTACTGGTCAGCAATCGACGACTTAATGTAACGGCCCTACAAAAAAAATAGGTAAAAAAGTACTAAATGAAAGTAAAGCAATGGCCACGGCTAAACAAATAACTGTCATTCAAAGAACTACAACTTGGATATTCTAAAGTGCCCAAAATATCATACCCGTATCTCCCGTTTCCTTCTTGCACCAACCATCATCCTCTTCTTTCTATCTCTCACAAATCAGCCATGGAAGTTTCATGGGAACGAAGTGTCATAGACTCTATCAACACCATTTACCCACTATTCTCAGCTTACTTGGTCTTTGTTATGCAACTTGGCTTCGCCATGCTATGTGCTGGATCAGTCAGAGTCAAGAATGCCATGAACATTGTGGTAACATTTCTTATTAGCTCTTTGGCTTCGCTTGTGCATTTGGGTTGGCTCCGATTCTAACCCTTTCATTGGTACAACTTTCTTTGCTCTCAAAGATATTCCTAACAGCAACTATGAACTACAGTTATTTTCTTTACCAATGGGCTTTTGCTATTGCAGTTGCTGGAATCACCAGTGGCTCAATAGCTGGGCGAACTCAATTCACTGCTTACCTTGTTTTCTCCTTTTTTGTTACTGGGTTTGTTTACCCAATAGTGGCTCGCTGAGTTTAGTCATCAAGTGGTTGGCTAAGTTCGATGTCAAGCGATGTTGTTTGGGTCTGGTGCCATTGACTTTGCCGGTTGTGGTGTGGTTCATTTGGTGGGTACAGTTGCTGGGTTTTGGGGCTCTTTGATAGAAGGCCCCCTAGGAGGTCGGTTTGATGCATTTGGAAAGCCTGTGCCGATGCGTGGGCATAATGCAGCTATAGTGGTACTCCGGACATTCTTCTTGTGGTTTGGTTGGTTTGGGTTCAACCCTGGCTCTTTTGATAAGATTCTTGTAGCCTATCCTAATACAACAAATCAAGGTAACTGGACGGTCATTGGCCTGACTGCGGTGGCAACTACATTGGTAGGTTCAACTTCCGGAATTGTAACCTTATTCTGCCGGCGGATGCTAGGGGGCCATTGGAATGCATTAGACGTTTGCAATGGAGTTCTTGGTGGATTTGTTATAAGGTTGTGCCGTTGTTGAGCCATGGGCTCCAATTGTGTGTGGGTTTTGTGCTGCTTGGATCTTGATTGGGCTTAATATGTTGGCATTAAAGTTGCAATTTGATGACCCATTAGAGGCAACTCAACTGCATGGTGGATGTGGTGCTGGGCGTCTGATATTTACTGGGTTGTTTGCTAAGAAGGAGTTCGTGATTCAAGCTTTTGAATGAGGCAGAAGTGGTGTATTGAGGCCCTACGGACATAAAACTGGGCGGGGGTTGGGGTTTGATCGGATCCCAAGTGGTTAGGTTTTAGCGATTATATGCTGGGTCAGTGTCACAATGGGACCTCTTTTCTATGCCCTTCACAAGCTTGGGATCCTGAGGATATCAATCGATGAAGAAGTTGCAGGCCTTGATATCTCCAGCCATGGAGGCTATGCTTACGTTTCTCAACCAGAAGAAAACCAACCTCGCTTTTATGAAGATTACATGTGTCTGCAATCTCAAAATCATTAGCCCATGAAATTTGCCAACTATATATTTTGTGTCGTCTTCATTTGCTTTATGTCTTTATCTAATACTTCATCCACATTTGATTCGCTTAGGACACGAATATGAAATGACTCATAATTATATTTTTAGTTTGATAAGATATAAAATAAAATCTTTTATATGTTGCCAATCAATTGACAACAAATGCCATTCTCCTGATAAAGACATTGACCATTCAAGGTTGATGCAAAAATAATGCGCAAAACAGCTAAACTGTTACTTTAAAATTTTCAGTAATCCACACCTAGAGCAAAAGTAATGCAGTGCAAACTTTCTGTCCAAAACCTCTAGCTTTGAAACCAAAACCAATCATTCATATCGAAAGACATTTACATTTCCAAACTTTCATTGAATATTTACAGCAATGCGTATCATACAGTACAAGTTCCAAATTCCCAGCATATACCTCACCTAACACGAGGATCATAACGAACTATAGAATCTGGAACAATAAGAGGCAACTTATCAATGTACATGAAGATCCTTTTACAATTTTCTCTCAAAATTAATGATAAATCAACAGTATCAAACTTATCAGTGTAGATCCAAAGGTCACCAGAATTGACCCTTTTAAGATTGTCTCGGCAAAAGGGACATGAATGAGATCGCTTATGCCTGTTATGAACACCAAATAACACATCATCAGGTCGGTCAAAGAATACCCCAATGGTAGAATGTGAAAGCCTAAAACAACCAACCCCTCAACAAGTGAGGATACTTCTCTAATTTCTAGATGTGAATGACCACTCAACCGTACTCTTTCTGACACTGGACATTTCGATTGACCACCAAAGTAAAATGTTTTCTTTCAAATGATACATAGAACCATAAATTTACAGCTAGAGTACCCAACATCTTAGCATTTATCAAGTTTTGAAACCTAGCTCGATCTTCAAACTGGTGAAGGCAATGGGTTAAGAGTTAAAGACCGAACTTGGGGAGAACCAAATTTTTCAATTTATTATTAATATTATATAAAATATATTCAGCTTATAAGGTATTTTAAATTTATAAATAAATAAAGCATATTAAAAATAATAAATTAGATTGATATTTGTAAATAAATTGTCAAAATAACTAAAATATGTTTAAATACAACAAATTTTTATGTTTAACAAATAGTTAGAAATTTAAAATAACGCTAATATTATTTTTAATAAAAGAAAATTTTTCAGAAGAAAAGGAATCATTCTTGAGCATAGGGACTGCACAGATTGATCTTGATTGTCCAAGTTCAACTGTAACCATTGGCAAACAGTTTAATATTTTTCTACTGGGGATTCATCGGTTACCCAGCCAGTTCCATCCACAGTGCTACCAGTTAGAGGGCCAGTTAATATTTTATAATTAACTATGTTACAAGAAAAATCTCATCTTCTATTACAAGGCAACAAGATCGTATGGCTTCCTGCCAGTTAGACGGTGCCCTTCCATCTCAATGAGTTAAACTTGCCAGATGGTTAGTATGAACACAGGGCTCTGTCATGCATAATAAATTATCTTACCAAATGCAGAAACCAATGAAAGCCACAAACTTTTCCTCAAAGAGAAAAAAAAAAAAAAAAAAAAAAAAAAAAAGAAAAGAAAAGAGGGACAGAAAGAGCCACAAATTTTAGAAACATTACTTACCAATCCTGATAGCACTTCAAACACATAGAATGGCAGCAATTGGGCAATACAACCTTGCTGTTCATCTCCAGGCAAATCCCACACTCCTCTTCTCTTTCTAGGTCGATTTCGGAGAGCTTCCCCCTCTCCAATTCGTCCTTTCTTCTATATATAGTATTACAAACTTCTTTCTGTTTCTTGCCTTCCAAATCAGTGATTCCTCTTTGAAGTTGCAATAAAGAAGGAAATATCACCGCTGTTCATAAACAGCCAAATTTTGAAGCATAAATAAACATAAAATTAAAACTTCAGCAGACTGAAAAATAAACATCTTATAAAAATGCTCACCATAAAATTCCTTGAGGCTAGCTTTTCTTTCATAAATAGACATAGTTGTCTTGCCATCAGCATAGGTCTGCACAAATCACCACATTGTCACACCCAACAAGAAGCTGTAATATTGTAACTAACTACATTGTTGAAGGCAAACGAATGCAAAATAATCAACTAAACAAACAAATAAAATAAATGATAAAAGGAGAAAGACTAAATAAAGGAGAGAGAACGAAGACAAAAACAGTAAAAACCAACAAATAAGAATGGAAAGTGGGGGGATGTCAATAAAGACTAAATAAAGGAGAGAGAACGAAGACAAAAACAGTAAAAACCAACAAATAAGAATGGAAAGTGGGGGGATGTCAACTGAAAATAATAATATACCAGATAAATAAGAACTCTAAGCAGACCAAGCGCACCAGCAAGATTACAATCAGTCCACTGAACAAGAAAAAGAAAAAACTGGGCAGCCGGACTGTAGGATAGTCTCATCTGAAGACGAGCTCCATCATTCTCCCTTGGATAATCTAATGCACTGTTTTAACCAGAGGGTGAAAAAAGGAGATGAAACCGAGAGAAATTAACATAAAAAACTGGTAATATGAAATGTAAAGCCATTCAGTAAGTAATAATGACACATTCAATTTATGATGCTGATAGATGATGATATGTCCTGGAAGCAATCATTGCAGCTCAACGCAATGATCTAACTAGTAAAAGACACAAATGTTTCATCATCCATATAAACCTTTCCGAACCCAAGTCTGAAAAGTAATAAAAATGTAATCGATAGGGCAGACGCATTTCTACACTGGGTGTAACAAAGAAGATTATACACCAAACCAATTAGAATGCTCATAACTACTCATGTTTAGATACTCTTTTTTTTTTTTTTTTTATTTAAAGTGTTAATAATGCATTGGCTGGGTGCATATGCCCAGTGTAGCATACCCAAAAGAAACATAGCAGAAGTGTGGTTCCATTGTTCCTTAAATGTAAAAAAAGCCCTAAAACTACTTCTAATACAGTTTATGAAAAAGCAACATTTCCTTATTCTGAAAGCAGACAAGGCCTCCCTGCTTGCTTTTATTTTCTAACCACAAGAAATTACCAAAAAAAAAAACATCTAACAATTTCTCTACACCTGAACAAACATTTAGGATTTGACCCATTATTCAATGCCAAGCGATTGAGGACTTTGCTATTGTGTAATGAATTCAGGAAACTTCATGCATTGGGATAATTTTTATCCATTGCTAAGCTATTATGAGCATTTACAAAGAAAATCTCATACCGAAAGATTAAACTTGTTAACTGAATGCATCATGTTGTTCACAAATTACAATTAAAAAGTAACTTAATAAACATGATTATTATATTTTTGTCATTAAAATAAACATAAAAAAGGATGGCCCACTCAAAAATATCATCTTTCAACCAAAAAAATCTGATCTTTCAGACATAAAATTCAAATACAAATTCACCAGAAAAATTAATGAAAGAAAATAAAAGAGAGAGAGAGAGAGAGAGCGAGAGAGAGAATTATTACAGAGTATTGGCATGCTGAATGTCAGCTTCAAGAGCTTTGAGAGAATTCTTGAAACTCAAATTTCTCATTCCCGGAAACAACAAAATCCCCATTTCAAATCGCTCGAACAAATGAGAAATTTTTTTTTTTTTCAAAAAGGTATTTTTGTAAATTGTTGGTTGTTGTAGAAGCGAAACCGCCAACTCTTCAACAGAGCTTAACTCACCTTGACAGATACTGTCAGTTATAAGAACTCAACGTTCTTAAATTACAATTTTACCCTCCTTTCCACGTATCTACCATGCTTTTAATATTTTTAGATTTTTCCAAATAAAGGATTGCATCATTCATGCCGCTTTCAAATATTGTAATTTGATTTTGTGCTACCATAAATTAAATGCCCTTTAAGTTTCAATTCGCCCTCCAATTTTAATTAGAATTAATCAATGTTTTTAATTCATAAAAAATTGAATGATTTTAATTAAAATCAAATAATTAATTTGACTTTTAAAATAAAATTAAAAAGTAAGAAATCATATACAAGTTTTATTAAATTAAAATTATTATTCATAAAATGAAAGTGAAAACAAATTGAGGTGTTGACAAAAGAAGGGACAATATATATATATATATATATATATATATATATATATATATATAAAGGGTAAAATTGTAAAAAGGAGAGAAGTAGTTGTTGATAAGGGTGAGATCAGTGGGAGTTATTGGGCTATGATGAAGCGGGCAGATATTTTTGGCAAAATAGAGGCTGCGGGAAACCAAAAATCGGGTGGCGCAGCGTCACGGTTTTTAGAAACCGGTGCGGTATTACTCAAAACCTTTGACCCACCATATCCAATTATGTCGTTTTTATACGCGGAGTTCTTGAGAATTCATCGCATGCTACTTTTTAAGAAATATTTTTTGACCTAATTGCACAATAAATTCCCGACTTTTGGAAACTTATGAAATATATTTCAAACTTCATTTTTTTGCATATATCCCGAATTTTAAATTATTCCATCACATTTATCCCAAACTCAAAATTTGACATCCACTCTCCGTTGGTGGCTGATGTGGCAACTGGAGTCCATTATGTCATTTTTGGATAAAAAAATTACGTGAAAATTCAATGACAAGTAAAAAAAAATGACATTGTTTACAACCAAGATAAAGAGCTTAACAAAGTTCTTATTCAAACAGTAGTTGCTTTAAGTTAATATTAGTGCGTAAAGAATATATGAAATTCAACTTCTTTTATTAGAATTAGTTGGAACACAGTAGTTTTTTTTTGTACTTATCGTCCATTTGGTACGTGTGGAAGATTCGCATGCTGTCAATTTGATAAGGAGGAATATTATCAATTCTTAAAAGCTCTAGCTCTTCAAACAATGGTATTGGTGTTGGTCTCTAAAAACAGGTTGTGGTCCCTAATGGAAAGGTATAAAAGTATTTAATCTTTTGGTACTATTATAAGTCCGTAAAAAAGGGCAAAGATTCTCCACTATCAACTGAGAGAAGATATATTATGCTTTTCATTGTGGCTTGGCATTGATTAATCAAACTAATAATTTAATAATTGCTTTACGTATTGTGCATTTTTTTATTAATATACACAAACATACACAGGTTAAGAACATAATACATTCATTCACAAAACACTGACAAATTTGTAAAGGTATACTAACATATATAATCCACACACTTTTCACAACTGATATGGGATCCCGAAGAACCAGTCCACTCTCTAATTTTCGTGAATGAAAGAAATCACACCTCACACACTTCAAATATATGTTTTTTTAAATTAATATACACAAACACATGAGTTATGGCATTTAGATTTATTATAATCGATATTTTATTTTATGTAGGTTCCAATGATAGAGTTGATTCCTTTTATAATAACACTTATTGGAATGGAGGGTTCCTATCAATGACATGAGGGTAAATTGTCATATGTCACATACTATTGTATGGACAAATTTAGGTATATAAACTTAGTGGATGATATTTTAAAAAGGCTTGAGTATAAAAAGATTTTTAGGTTAGTATATCTTATTCCTAAGGAGCCTATAAATAGTTAGTTTGAGATTTTTAATGAAGATAAAAAATGTTAGAATATGCTAAGCGATGTTAGGGATAGAGAAATACATTTGTATGTTGATGGGTCTTACACTGGTGATAATAATGTGAATGAAGGAATGTAGCATCTATAAAAGATGAATCCAGTAGTGTGCTAAAATTAACAAAATTGAAGGTGATATAAGTGATGAAGATTTGTCTAATGACCCTACATATGAGGGTATTGGTTTTAATTTGGAGGATACTTTTGACTTTGTGGTTGAAAGGAACAATAGTGAAGATCAAAAGTACATGAATGCTACTAATGATGAATTAATAGTTCTTGATGGTGGAATATACCATGTGGATGTTGAGAAGGTGAAAACCATGAAGATCAATAAATTGATGATGGACGAGAAGAAATTTATTTGGACATTGATAATGGATTAGTAACACTTGAAAGTAGTGACTCAAAAGAAATATGAAGTGTTAGAAGAAGGAAAAATGACATACAATATATCGTTAATGATCCAAAATATGATCATGAGAATCTAAAATTTTCAATGAATATAAGGTTCATTGACGCAACACAATTCAAACATGCCATTAAGAAGAATGCCATGTTGAATGGATATAATTTGTGATGGTTGAAATCAAGTTCAAAAAAACTTGAATGCATTTGTGAAAGTGGCTGCCCCTAAAGACTTTATGGTAGGATGCTGCAGGATGAATCAAGGTTTGTTATTAAGACTTTAAATGATGCCCATAAGTGGTATAGAGTGCAAATCAATTGATAGGCTACTATTTAGTGGGTAGCAAATAAGTCTTTGTGGAAGTTTAAATGAAATCCATGGTGGTCGGTTAAAGAGGTGGTGGAAGATACAATGTATAAGTTTGGAACAATTGTGCCTAAAAATAAGTGTTATAGGGTTAGAAAAGTTGTTTAAGTGATGATACAAAGGAACATTACTCTAAGCTTAAAATTACAACTTAGAGCTCATAAGGCAAGATCCATGTGGTAGATTCGATCTTGAAATTGAACATAGTATTACAGACAACATTTGTCAGTTTAAGAGGTTTTATGTTGGATTTCATTTTCTGAGGATGGATTTTTAAGTGGGTGTAGACAACTCATAGGATTTGATGGCACATTTTTAAGGGTTGGTGGAGCATTGCTAACTATAGTAGCTAAAGATTATAACAGTACGATGTTCCCAATTGTTTTCTTGAATTTTTATTTTAAATTCTATTTGAGGAACTTGGAGTTCAAGATGGTTTTGGCTAGAGCTTCATCAATGACCAACAAAAGGTAATTTGCAACATTGATTGCTAGTACTATTTTTTTCTTATTTTATATAACATTCACTATAAGAAAGGAATAGGTTTTAGCAACCACATGATATGGTTGCTAAAACCTTGATCACAAAATGATTAGCATCCAAAAATTAAATGTGACATCTATAATAACAACCGCATAATGTGGTCTCTAAATAGTGACAATAATATGTGATAGCAAATTATTGACCACGAAAACCATAATAAACCATTTAGAGACCACTTAGTGACCAAATTTAGTGGTCACTATTTAGAGACCACAAAATGTGGTATTTATTTTGTAGTATATATTTAAAGACTATAAAATGTGGTCTTAATTTATGATCTCTATTTAGAGACCACAAGCTAAGTCGTCTCCATTTAGCGATTATGTTAGAGACCACTTACCTTGTGGTAGCTAAATTACTAAATAATTTATAATTTTAATATTGTATTTACTTTTTGTTTAATAATAATAATAATAAGGAAAACATACAAATAAACCCTTAATGTTTGGGTTGGGGGTGCAATTAAACTCTTAAACAAAAATTTCGACCAAATAACTATGAGAAATGTCTTAATTATGTTAGATGGGCCCTCAAACAAACAAAAATGCTAACAACGTTTTACACCATTAGAAACCTTGACAAAAACATCCAAGTGGCACCAATCTTAAAGGTAAAAAAAATTAAAACTCTATATAATTGTCTCTCTTTCTTTATTTTAATTTTGTTTAAACCCTAAAAATTGCAAAAAGGGAGAATTGTGTTATAATAAAATTAGGTAAAATTGAAGAGAATTTTAGTAAATCTAAGTCATTAATCATCTCTATTGAAAGTGATTCATGATGGAATTATCATTAGTTTTAATTGAAAGTTTTGTGATGAGAAGCAACATTGAACTAAGTTACAATGGACTACCAAAGTATTGTGAATGTCAAAGGATGGGTATAAGGATGAAGGCTCCAAGGTGGACATCTTGGACTAAGGAGAATTTATGCCATATATTCTATGGTTACCCAAATTGGAAAGTAAGTAAATTGTTTCAAGTAGTTCCTTGTATATGGTGGATTTTGGGATTTTTTTATTTGATTTAATTAGTTTAAATTCCAAGTTAAAAGTTGTGGTTTTTTTAAATGGCATGGTAAGTATGTGAGTTACAGGATTAAATGTTTGATGAATGAGCTGAAAGTGGAGAGCCAAATATTGATTGTTGAGAATGAAATGTTGAAGGATATGATATGTGGTTTAGTCTCTGATAGTGATCTAGAAAATAAATTGGATGAGTTATGGAATGAACTTAAGCGATTGAAGAAGTTTAATATGACAGAGTGTCAAAGGTTGAAGGAGAAAGTGCAGATAGCAGATGTAATTGCTTGCTTATCATGAATTGTATCGCTAATGGTGTTTTTATTGTAATAAATTAGAGCAGTACTTTTTGTATAGTTCTTGTGTCGTTGGAATATGATGTTATTATGGGATTAATTATGTAATGAACATTTGTTTTAGTGAAATGAAATCAGTTATATTTAGGTTAATATTTATGCAATATTTGAAAGCATAAAGAACACATAAATTTGAGAAGATAATTTGGTATATATGAATTCATTAATCCTTGAATTACTACAAATAAAGTGTCAATTGAAGAGCTACATTAGTGAAATGAAATCAGTTATATTTGGATCAATATTTGTGCAATATCTGTAAGCATATAAAACATATAAATTTGAGAAGATAATTGGTATATATGAATTCATTAATCCTTGAATTCTTACAAACAAAAAGTGTTAATTGAAGAGCCACACTTAACATCCTGAAATACCTAAATAAAATGGGGTTTCCTAAGTTCAAAAGCAACACTAAGTTCCATTGGAACTTGAGTGAACACATGAATTCCAATTCTTGAGCAACTTGTATGTCAATATTCAAAGTCATACACAAACAAAAAGTTACAATAAAAAAAAACAAGTTTGGTAACAAAATCATGTTGCTGATGTAAAAGCAATCTCAATATCCTTTTCTTCATTTGCATTTCTAGCTAGTGGGTAGTAAATGTAGGTCCTCCTTTCCATGGCAAACTTAGAGTCTTAAATGGTAGATTAGTTGGCTTTCTGACTTCAGTTCCTTCTCCAGTGAAAATGATTGTCCTTTTGGGTGCACCAAGTGGTTTGTTAACTAGTTTCTTCCTTATTGCTCTTTCACAAGGGATGTAGAACCTAGTCTAAATTTCTAGGTTTATAGAGACAGATTCAATGGCTACAAAAGATAATGATATTAAGGTTTTAAATGGCATTCCTGACTGCAACAAAATAAAATCAAATTTTGCAATCAATCATTAAATGAAAAAATGAATTAAATTTCATAAAATGAAGAATAGAACACAACATTTTCACATTCAATATTGTCATTCCACTATTCATATCAACACTGTTGTAGGTTTTGAGTTTCTTTGTCTTGAAGGTCATATTGGTAATTTTGACCTTGAGCTAGTTGGCATAGTATTAGAATGAGTGGCAGTAGGTGTAGGTTATGACTCATTGGTTGATTGATTGTCAGTCGTTTCATTGTTTGGTACCTGAAATGAAACCATAACACTCCATTTAACACAAAATATAAAGTTCATAATTCATTATTTGGTTCACCATAAAAAGTTTAGAAATCAAACTTGAGTGTCTTTCAATGGACAACCAACCATATTATGAACTTTTTTTGTGATAGAAACCACAAATCTATTTCTTTCCCTATTTGGATAACCAAGTTGAACTAGGATTTGGCTCATTAAAGCCTCTATTCCTTTTCTTTCTCTCTATTCCTTTTCTTTCTTGGTCTGCCTGACATTTTCATAACTAGTGGATTGGCTCATAAGCTTCACAATTCATGAATTTTTTTCCCTAGGGACATGTTACATTGGAAACTGATATGTATTCAAATATGCCAACTTTTGCATAGCATAAAGACTCCAATCATTGTACCATTTAGCAAATGTTGCCTTGTTCTCTTTGATCTTATAGGCTTATGCCCGGTAGATAAAATCCAATAATTAAATGATTTTGAAATGTTGTTGTCAACCATTTCATACCTGCATCTTGAGCTCAAATAAGCCCTTTTCCAATATTGAGGTAGATATATCATCAAATCCTTTTTTGCTTTCTTGCTCAACTTACCAATTTTTTTTAAATTATCTTTAAATTTGTCTTCGAATGTACTCAAGGTACAAATCCAAAACTCTTTTTTAAGCTCATCCCCATATCATTTTTTAGACCAGTTTGCTAGTATGTGTTTGGCACACTATTTTGTGTTCAGCTTGAAGGAGCACATGATGGACAACATCAATTAAACCCTGTCAAAATGTAATTTCATCTCATACAATTAAATAGCATCAAAGCAAAACAATTTTTAAATGAATAAAATATAGATTTAGAATCAATGAGTATGAAATCATACCATTTGCATATCAAAAATTAAAGTGAACATTGAACCATCACCTAAGTTTGACTCATGAGCAAACCAACACAACAACCATCTCTAATTGTTCTTGTTTTCTTTTATCAATTATTGCCCATGCTATGGAAAAACCTTCCCATCACCATCCTTACTAACAACGGTAAGACTCTAGGGATTTTTATAAAATTGGGTATTTAAAAAAATTATGGTTTTTAGGTTGGGATAAAAAAATATTCATGATTTTAGGATTTTTTTTTGTGTCTGTCGCTAAGAAAAACTAGTGGACCAAGTAGAAAATTTATCCTAAGCCTAGTTTGCTAGTCACAGCTTCATACGAATTTAAAAAAAAAAATGGTCCACTAGTCAAACCAGCAGACCATATTAAAAAAAAAATTAAAAGTTGCATGTAGTTTTTACTTGCTGCAATGCACTGATGTCTCACTACCACATGCAAGAACCCACCAGCCCAAGTTGGTGGGTGGTAAAAATAAATAGAAGATGTGAACGTCTTCTATTTATTCAAATATCTCATCTGCCCACTTCGTTTTTCCTCTCCATCTTCGTTTCTTTCTTCTTTTCCTTCTCCTGTGTCCAATTTCTTTCTTAAAGATTTCTTTTTCTTCTTCTTATGTTAATGCCACTAAAATATCTATATTTATTTTGTGTTATTTTATATTATTAGAGAAGACTTAAAGAAGATTATAAGGTAAATATGTAAATTATATAATAAATTTTTGTTTTCTTATTATATAAAAAATGAAAGTTAACTATAATTTTGTTGTTAATATTTGCAGATAATTTGTAAGTATAGAGCTCCAACTTGGTGATTACAATAATATAAAGTATAAAAGGTATGTATTAGTGAGTAAAATTTAGTATAAAAGAAAAATATTATATATACTATTTATTTGAATTTATGGTAAATTATTGTTTATTGATTTGTAGGAAAAAGAGAAGGTGAAAAATCTAATGAATTATATCAATGGATTAAGTGAAAAAAAAAAAAAAGTCAGTAATTTTATTTAAAATTGTATGAAATTTGATTGAAAAAAGTATTGGCACAATTTTACATAGAAATGAAATTTGTGTTATGAATTGATAATGAATTTTTATGTTAGAAATGATGGATGTTGTGAATTGGATAATAATAATGCCCACTAATTTTTACTTATTCAAAAAATAATTGAAAAAATTATTTAATAACATTAATATTTATGTTGAAATCATAAATTAAAACAATTTTAATTTCTATGACAGTAACTTATTGAACCAATTTTAATTTATATGGCATTCTATTTAATCAAAAAACATTAATATTGATAAAGAAAATAATTTTATTTATTAAAAAATTATTAACAACAAAATATATAAATGATGAATTAGTGAAAATAATACCCTAAATTTAAAATATAATAAAAATAATAATGATAATTGTAACGATCATTTTCATTTACAAATCATGAAATTTACAAATCATGGCATTTAAGTCCAAAAATACATATGTATAAAGGTTAACTCATCATACATGCACAATCCAACATGCATTTAATGTACATGTACATTAACTAATGTTTAAGGCTAATGACCATAAACTAGCTCCTATCTAAATATATATACATGACACAAGAAGAGAGAGAGTTGGAATTGAGTCGACAACCTATGGTCTATATGTCTCTATGCAAAACTCTATGTACCAAAGTATCCAAACCTTATGCTTCAATATCTGAAAAACAAAATTGTGATTTGGTGAGTCATGACTGAATGAATAAAACAATAATCAAATTTTTATGGTACAACCAATAATCAAATATCATTAAGATACATTACAAGTATAAGAATTGACTATGCAAGTGCAAATGCCATAAATTGATTTTTGTCGTGACCTTGCAAGGCAACACTGCTCACGAGAATTCATGTGATTCAAGTGACATTTGATTTTACTGGCCAGCATATAACAAGTGAATCATTTGATCGATAAGATGTGCCAATAGGATATATTGTTCCCTTTTCCAATTGATTTGCAAGTGTTTGACAAGCTGGTCACAACATCTTTTTAATCCCATATGCAAGTGTTCATTCATAATGGTATACCAAGTAATCATTAAAAGTATATAATTCTTACTGGACTTGCATTCACATGTAAAATGTAACAATTCAATCACATATACATGTAATAGAAATACATGTAATAGAACATAATCACATTATAAAATTATCACAAATATACATTTGAGTCTAATTATGGTTTTTACTCACCTTTTAATGTGACCAACTTTAATGGGAGGTTTAGTTCTCTCTAAGGCTTCCTCAAAGTGTTGAGATTCTAACATTTGATACATACATGATTATCAATATGTCAAAATGATTATGAATGCTTGGTATGCAACTATGGCATGATCCATACAAGGACCTAGTGTTTATGCATATTTTCCTTATATGGTAACCTAACCTTGCTACACTCTCATAGTAATAACTCTAGATATCATTATCTAAATGACTTGATTATTTTTTTTTCAAATAAACTAGACACATAATGATACAATATAGTCAAATTTCAGGTTAATATAAGATATATAGAAAATATAGTGAATTTTTGAATTTTACCTTGGTTCAATGTCGTCTCAGTCTAAGTAGGTCTTACATTCTTGGGTAAATCTCAAATTGTACAAATACAATTGCAAAAATGATCTATTAGAAGTTACAAAACACATAAAAGAACATTTTTTCATGTTTTACTAATAACACATAAAAGAACATTTTGCATGTTTTACTCATAGTTTAATTCAATCTATAAAGTCATCAAAACAAATGACCAATCTCAAGGTGAGCAGATTTTCAATATGTTGACAATCAGTCAAAATAAAGGGTCAATATCTCAACAACCATGTTAAATTTGGTAAAAATATTTTACAGGCATATATATCAAACATAAATATACAACTTTTAAGTTTAGAACATCATCAAATTATGAATCTATGGCCATCAAATTCTTGAAAAATAGAATTAAAAGATAGATGAGGTTTCATCGAGTTCAGGGTCAGTCACAATCAATGAGTCATATCTTTTTCCACACAATAATCAAGCAAAACTATTTTATAGGTACTTATAAGAGATATAACCCTACAAATTTCATATTTTTTCCTTTGTCTAAATCAACACATAAAGTCATCAAAATATATGAAAACAGAAAGACTGAGGAGATTTCAGTTGGTTATGAATCAACCCTAATGAAAGAGCCATTTCTCCTCACATATACTAAATTAAGCAAAAATGTTTTACATACATTTAGATGGGTCACAAAACTCCAACTTTGATATTTTATACTTTCCCTAATTCCTCTTCTAGGGTTATGAAATCATGGATACAAAATTCTACTCTAACAACAAAATCAACACAATTAGCTCTTGTTTCTCTTGAATTTCAACTTCCTTACATGAGCTCTACCTCAAATACTCTATAATTCTTAGTAACCATGCATGATTACCATGTCAAGAGGGAGTAATTTTATATGGTAAGAAGATAAATTAACTTACCTATTTTTCTAGAATCGGAAAAGTTTAGGATTCCTTCCTAGGCAGCTCATTCTTTTTCTTCTTCTTCCTTTCTTTCATTCTTTCTTCCTTAGCTCTCTTTTTCTTTTGTTGCCTCTCATGTTTATCCTCTATATTCTATTCCTAAAGGATGAAAAACTCAACTTGTAAACCTATTCTAATAGGACAAAATCATGGTGTCTCATTTCCATTGGTTGGAAGTTTACTTTTCCTCTTTTAGTCCCTCTTTGTCACTCCTTCGTCACCTTTATTCATCTCCTAATCCCTATATGCTCCTTATACTTTTAAATAAACTCTAAAACACCATTATTTATGATGTTATAACATGCACACAATATAAGATAATTTGTCATGCAATTATACAAACATTACATATATGTCCAAGTGTCCCAAACGCAATGGTGCAAGTGTCATCGTCATGTTTTTCCAATTCACATATCTAAATGGTCATTTATCAATTGTCTATATTCATGTGGGATTGCAAATTATTTATTCAATAAATATGTCCTTATAAGAATGTCATTGAATGTGGATAGAGATGCTACAATAATTATAGTGAAAATAATTAAAATAATATCATGCAAAATAATCATAAAATTTAGTGAAACTTAGAACAAATATGATATTTACAGCTTTAAGAAAAATTTATAAATTGCTATAATAAAATAATATGAAAGAAAATACAATAATTTAAAATTTATTATGGTTACTAGGATGTTGGAAATTATATGTATTATGCATTATTTTAAAAAAAATGGAAATTATATGTTTTATGCATGATATTTAAAATAAAGAAAATATTACAATATAAAATTGAATATAATTAATTGAATGCTTCAAAAATATTAATATATAATAAAATAAAATTATATAGATATTGTGATGGAATGCTATTAAGAATAATAGTGTTACTAAAGTATTATTATTAGAATTTATAAATTAAAATAATTGTTATAATAAATAATAATGCATAATATTTTTAAAATAATAGAAAAAATTTATATATTGTAATAATAAAATAACATGAAAAGAAAATATTGTCATGTAAAATTAAATGTATTTATTAGAATGTTTAAAATTAATAAAAATTTATATTTCCTTCACAATATTTATGTATGAGATACATTAACAATCTCAAGAGTCATAACTTTTAGAAAGACAGTCTGTTGTTGAAGATATTGATAGTGATAAATATATTCTCACAGATCAGTTTAGAGGTACAACATTAAAAAAAATAGGAGACCATATCAAAATATCATGTGAAACTCATGTAAGAAAATAAATACATAAAAATATTAATTTTATGTTTTAGTAAATATTCATGTATTAAAAATGTTTAGATTTTTTTAAAATCAATTGGTAACTTTTTTTTACTTATTATTTATTATTATTATTATTATTATTTATTTTAAATATATTATTTTTAATAGTACTTTTCAGATTATGATAATTAACTTTTCATTGATAATTAATTGTTTTAATTTCATATAATTAAATTGATTATGATAATTAACTTTTCAATTATAATTAATTATTTTAATTTTCAATAATTATAATCTATCAAGATAACATATTTCAATATAATTAATATATTAATAATTATTTCTATCAATAAAATAATATTATTGATAATTATTATTATCAAGAAAATAGTTATATATATAATACAATTACTAAAATTATATTAATTATACTATTGCTTAAAATAATTATATTTAATAAATACAAATTGTAAATATAGTCATACATTTTTAACATGATATAATTATTATAAGTGTACAAATATATAAAAAATAATAAGTACAAAATATACAATATGCAAAATGAAAAATAGTAGTATGCAAAAAATATCCAATGTGTAAAATAATATCCCATCTTTTTATCCACAGGTAGATATCATGGACCAGTGGACAACAATATGCAAAAATTGTTCATCCGCTAGTTCAACCAGTGGACAACAATAAAGAATTGCTCGTCCCCTGGTTGAACCAACATATGACAAGAAAAAATTAAAAATTTGTTTGTCCATTGGTTCAACCAGTGGACAACAATAAAAAATTGCTCATCCCCTAGTCGAATCAACGAACGATAATAAAAATTCACCAGTCCTTTGGTTGAACTAGTAGACAAGCATAAAATAATAATAAAAAAGTACTTGTTCGCTGGTTTAACAAGAGCATGACCATAAAAAGTATCATGGTCCTTTACTTTGATTAGTGGACCAATAAAAAAAATCCTAACTCCATAAATATTTATCACTCTACTCTATTTTATTAAATATATTTTTTTCAAACTCCTTATTCAATCAAAGCCCAAGAATATACCCTTGTGTAACCCTTAAAAAAAAAGCCATCCAACCCAATAAAAGGTCTACATCCACTTAGCCACCTTCTTTTACGAGCATCAAAACAAATAAAAACATCTTCCTCAATATTCTTCTTCCCTCTCTGAATGCATCTGTACACAGTTCTATCTCATCCTTTGTTCATGGATTACTCCTTTTTAGTGTAGCAACATTAGCTACCTATGAGCATCATATTTTGGACCTTTTGGATACAAAAGCCCAATGATGAAAATCATTAAACCAAATCTCCAAAATACAAAGGGAATCACACAATGTAAATGATAAAAGACCTTAGAAAGCCTTAGAGAATCACACAATGCAAGGTTATACAACCTTGCCTAAACCTTCATCCAGAGAAACTTCTAGAACTGGTCCCTTTATTAAATCCTAAGATTGTACAACCCTAACACAGGGATCCACAACTTATCTTTGGCTATACAACCCATATGCAAACCTTAATTCTAGTATAACACTCCTCTTCTCTGTGATTGGATGCGTCCATGGTGTAACCAAAACCATTTTAGGCACTGTGCACTCACCCAACACCTATAAATACCCCCTCATTTGAAAAAGATGGAGAGGTTTGAAAACCCTAAGGTCACTCTATAGAGATGATCTCTCAAATTCTTACAAACCTAGAAACCAAAAATCCTAACCCTATCTCACTCTCCCTAAGGTAGAATTAGACATTTTTTCCTTTATGTTTGTGCATTCCCTAAGCAATATTAGAGGATATTAAGTTAATCATGAGCTTCTGAGGGCAAAGACATTGTTGCAACATTTTAGAAACTCATTTTCCCTTTCTTTTTCCTTCCCCTCTCTCCTTCTGCTTTTTGTTTTACAACCCAAAAAAGGAGGAGTTTTACAACCTTCTTAGTAAGTTGTACAACCTAGGTTTCATGTAATCTAATAAATAGTTTTCTTCTTCTTCTCTTTAGATTTCTTACTTTTGAAGGTATCTTTTGTGATGTTTGGTGACTCTAGTACTAAATAGGATGAGGCTTTATGGCATAGGACACCTATTCACTTCAAAATGGAGTCTTGGTTAGTTTTCAAAATGGGTTTCTTTACTTTCTTTCTCTTACAATGTTTGTATGTTCTCCTTGCCCCTTTAAACATCAAGTTTAGTTTTTTTTTTTTTCTATTTTGACATCTTGAGGTGATAACCAAGTGAGGAACTTAAGTTCCCTTTGACCTTGGCAATCCCTTTTGTGCTACAATACATAATTGTCATGTGAATAGTGTTTTCTAGCCCTTTTATGCCTTGATTGGAGGCCATGTGTTTTCTAATTTCTTTGATTTCTAAATCTTGGTTTTTTGGTTTTGTTTTTTGACACCTAAAGGTAATAATCAAAAGAGGAACTCAAATTTCCCTTGACCTTAATATTCCCCTTTTATGTTAGAATTCATGAATAATCATATGAATAGTGCTTTCTAACTCTTTGGTTTCTTAGATTCATATGAGCATTCTAGCTACTCCTAATGTTAGGTTCAACCCTAGATGTTTTAGCTCTTTATGAGCAAAGTGAGTGAGGGTTCAATGACCCTAAGACAACACTTGAGTGAATCTTTGCCTTAGGCCACCTAATATCCTCAAATGTTTGACCTTGTATGTGTCCATATCCTTTCTATTATTCATGATTCATGCATTTATTCATGTATGTCATAATCTGTATTGTTTGGTTTGTGATGTTTGAATGTGAATATTATGGACATAGATATTTGCTAGGTACCTTGACTATGGAAATAGGGTATGGTGATCACCATGGGCTTCACTCTGCTTTCTTTGTTAGCTTTGAGTTATCTTTTATTATTTGTCTTCATGTTAACCGATTACTAACTTACTTCTCTTTCTTAGGTATAAGTGTGAATGCATAAGATTAGACCATGAACTTAGTCTTAACCATTTCCTTTCTTGAATATAGTATGTGTAGATGGTTGTGTATAAATGTTTACCTTATACTATGATGCATAATCCCCCTCCCCATTATGGATAATTATATATGTGAATGAATGGTGGTGCATGATGAGACCCTATACCATAATGCATGATCCCCTGCCCTTTCTTATGAAGAGTATGAACTTCCTTCTGAGATAAGGATTAGGGAAAAATTCCATTGGCATATCAGAGTTCCCAAAGATTCCTACCCAAATTACTAGGAAAAGATTGGGGTACCACAATAAAGGGTTAAAGCAAGGAGTGAGAGATTTGCGAGGGTCATTATCAGACTACTTTGTGAAAGAAGGCAAAGTTCTCAAAAAAGTGAAATAAGGAACCATTTAGAGTGAGAATTCATTGTGCAATGACATGGATGAACTTGAGAAAGCCTTTTTCCAGCTAGATGTTAGCAAATTGGGTATCAAAATTATCAAGACTCGTCAAAAAGGGACGATAATGAGAAAAGGAGAAAGAAGGAATGGAAACAGGTTACAGAATTAATGGATGATCAGTGCATAGATCAACATGTAGTCTTATATGGTCCTCCATCTACATGGCTATGGAAGGATAAGAAGAAGGCTACTGATGAATAGAAGGGACAATATGCATTAAAGCAAAATTTTTGGGCCACTGGGGAAGATTGTGTAAGAAAAGGGTCCGACTTACTAAAGAGGGATGCATCATTTTATGGACTCAAAATGAGAGTATACTGGGCCTTGCAAATTCATTGAAACTGCTTATATGGGGATAAAGTTGGAAGACATTGAGAGCATGATTATGAACTCCATTAAGGAAGTAGGCGGTGCGAAAAAGAAGAATTTTATGGCAAAAATTGAGCCTACCCTAGCATAGGGGCCGACACTATAGACAAAATTTCTGAAGATTAAGTTAGAGGATGATCAGATGAAATAAAAATTTAAAGGGATTATTATGGTTGTTATCAAAACAAATGATGGGAAAGAGATAGATCTTATGTAAAATGTTGATCTTGAGGTTCTGACTGATAGAGTGAAGGATGAAGAATAGGAGAAGGCTTGGACAGAAGAAGCTTCAGTCAACTAACTAGATAAAGAGGACTTTACTAATACTATTGATATTCTTATTTCTAGTCTCTTCGAGGATGATGATGTATTTCTTTCTAAGTTTAAGGTAATGAATGATGGCTTTGCTTACTTGTGTGATGTATTTCCTAATGGTAGTATGCATAGCATGTATCATTTCATGAGCATATTTAACATTAATTATGTGCATAATGCTGTGTTTAATCTTGGCATACAGGAAAATCTAAAGATCTTGCTCATTGTCAATGATGTCACACTAAAAGAGTGAAGAAAATGTGAATAACAGCTCAAGAAATACCAGAGAGTTTTTGCCTAGACATACAACAAAAAGCTAGGAGTTAATAGGAGAATTACATAACACAAAATCCCAACCTACCAATACATGAGGCTAGTAAAATAGAAACTGTAAAGGATAAGACATGAATAAACCCAAATAGTTAAGGAAAAAGTGGAAAAATAGTTAAATGCCAAGTTCTTGGAAATGGTAGATTACCCAGAATGGTTAGCCAACATAGTGCCAGTAGAAAAGAAAGATGAAAGGGTGAGGATGTGTGTCAACTATAAGGATATGAACAAAGCGTACATAGATGTACTAGTTGACACCGTAACTTATGTCATGTATTCCTTCATTGAAAAATTCTCTAGGTATAACCAAATTCTCATGGCCATCATGGATAAGGTAAAGACAGATTTTATCATAGAGTGGGGGACACATTGCTACAAGGTGATTGAAGAATGCAGGAGCAACCTACCAGCACATGGCAACTGCCATGCTACATGACTTGATCTATAAAGAGGTAGAGGTGTATGTGGATGATATGATGGTGAAGTCAAATACCAGGAAAGGGCATTTTAAAGCTTTAAAAAAGTTCCTGAAGAGGGTTAATGGGTACAATTTAAGGCTGAATCCTAAAATATGCATGTTTGGGGCCATCTCCAATAAGCTGTTAGGACATGTAGTCTATAGGGAGAGAATCGAAGTGCATTTGGATAAGGTAAAGGCTATACATGAAAAGTCTACACATAAGAAAGAGAAGGACGTATGATGTTTCTTAGGTCGTTTACAATATTTCAGCCGGTTAATAACAAGATTGACCCCCATGGGTGAACCCATTTCCAAGTTGCTAAAGAAGGACCAGTTGATGAAATGGAATGAGCAGTGTCAAGTGGCCTTTAAAAAGATAAAAGAGTATTTGACTAAATCACCAGTGTTGAAGCCACTGAGGCCCGAAAGGCCTTTAACTTTATATCTCATAGTGGAGGATAGTTTTATAGGTGTAATGTTAGCTTAAAAAGGTAAAGCAAGAAGTGAGCACGCAATATATTACCTCAGCAAGAAGTTTTTATCTTATGAAGAGAAATACAATCAGGTGGAGTAGACTTATCTGGCTTTGGTATGGGCAATAAAGAAGGTAAGGCATTACCTTCAGTCATACTCGGTAGAGGTGATCTTAAAGCTAGGCCTAATTAAATACCTTTATGATGCCCCCTCTCTAGCAGGAAGATTAGCAAAGTGGTCGATCATGTTGACTGAATTTAATATTAAGTATGTAACTAAGAAGGGGATTAAAGGATGGATAGTCTTGAAATATTTAGCACAACAACCCTTTGAAGAAGAGGAATTTGAGCCTCCCTAGTTTTCGGATGAAAGGTTAGGTTCAATCGAATCTTTGGGTTAGAGAGTTTACAAGGTGACTAATAATATGGCTGAATATGAAGATGTACACTAGGACTTGAACTCCTGAAGCAAATAACGTCAAGGAAGTAGAGGTGTTTGGTGATTCATTGTTGGTCATTTCATAGATAACAGACGAGTGAGAGCTAGAATAAGAATGTTTAGCCCTACACTTAGAGCATCTAAATGGGTTGGTATAGAGACTCCATATGGTCACATTTCATCACCTGCTAAGAGAAGAAAATGCAATGGCTGATGCCTTAGTCACTTTGGTCTCTATTTAGGAAAAGCCTAAGGTAATGCTTATGAAGCCACTTATCACACTCTGGTCAGGTGCAGGTGTGATGTAGGTGTTAGTGGAAAATTGCCTATAGTATTTTGATATACAAAGGTACTTAGAAGATGGCGGTTACCTAGAAGGGTCTGTGAAGAAGGATAAGGACGTGATCCTAAGGTTGTCCCTCCAATTTATAGTGTACAATGAGGTAATGTATAAGAAAATGCATGATGGTTTACTTGCGATGCTTAACTGAGAAAGAGGCCTATAAGGTCATGGAAGAGGTACACACAGGGGTTTATGGTCCCTGCATGAATGGCAAGGTCAATTAGCAAAGAAAATTCTAAGATTGGGATACTACTGGACTAATATGGAGCATGATTGTATTCAAAAGGTTTGGAGTTGTCACAAATGTCATATTTATAGTTGCCTTCATCATTTATCGCCAATAGAGTTGCAGAATTTGACCTCATCTTAGCCATTTGCAGCATGGTGCATTGGTGTGATCGAGAAAATCAGGCCAGCATCTACAAGGGGTGCAGGTATATTGTGGTAGTAGTCGATTACTTCTTGAAAGGGGTAGAGGCTGAAGCCTTCAGTAAGCTGGGGGCAAAGTAGATGGCATGCTTCATTGAGAAAAACCTCATATGTCGCTATAGTTTGTCATACCATATCATTATAGATAATGGAATCCATTTCTAGGTGAAGGTTAAGGACATGTTGACAAAATACGGGGTAATCCACCATAAATCCTCACCTTACAGATCTCAGGCTAACAGAGTAGTGGAAGTGACAAATAGGAATATCAAGAGCATCCTTACCAAGATGGCTGAGACATGTAAAGACTAGTCTGAGAAATTTTCCTTTGCCTTGTGGGGTTATTAAACTATGGCAAGGATGTCGATTGGGGTAACACCATAGTCTTTAGTGTTTGGGATGGAGGTGGTGGTGCCAATTGAATTAGAAGTGAAGTTTTTATGAGTGTTGGTCGAATTGGACATCTTTGAGTACTAGTGGGCAAGAAATAGATTTGAACAATTGGATCTGTTAGACGAAAAGATACTGAAGGCCCTATATCATATCCAGTGGTACCAAGCTAGAATGGCCTGCATGTTTAATAAGAAAGTCAAGCCAGGCATTATAAGGGTTAGTGATTTATTACTAAAGGCAATTTGACAGTAGGCTCAGGATTCTTGAGGGAAATTCAAGCTGAATTGGGAAGGCCCTTACTTGGTCAAGCCAATCTACTTGAGTGGAGTGGTGAAATTAGCAGATATGGAAGGAAAGGAATTCATCTAATTGGTAAACTTAGACAGATTGAAGAAGTATTTTGTATGAGGTGTAAGAAAAGTAAAATAGCCCGCTAAGCCGAAAACCTAAAAGGGCAGCTTAGGCAAAAATTAAGGCATAAATCTATGATGAAAAAGAAGAAGAAACATTCGCTAAGTCAAAAAAATTGAAATACGACTTAAGTAAAAGTTAGAGCATAAAAAATAAAAATAATAATAAATCTTGAGAGAGTACGACTGACCACTGAGGATCTTTGATAGGATAGCAGGATGATGAAAGAAAAGGTAGGCATGAATGAGTGAAGAGTCAACAAGATAGAAGCATTATGCAAAGTAATTAGTTGATCTAGTGTGCTAATGTTAAAAGTAAAAGTCATGCTTTTAATTAATGCATAGTATGTAAAGTGTAAAGGTTTGTGTTGGGCATAATATCAAATGAAAGCACATTTTTCTAATTCAAAAAAATTCAGTCATATATGTCCTTAAGTTAGAACTAAATAAAAGATAACTCTTTCTCTAATAAAAGATCATTATTTACAATTTGTTAATGAGATGCCAGCAACTCGAAATGTCACACAACCATGCCCTGAAATCTGCATCGTCAACAAGCTAAGGATTTTAGTCAATGTAAAATTTATAAGTGTGACATCTGACCCTTATAGTTTCAACCCTATCTAGGAAGCGTTGAGTTAGAGGACCCTCGACAAATGAAGGGAGGAACTATAACTTGAACTAAGGAGCACTGAATTGACAGCGCATGCGGGTAGGATCGTAAAATGTACCTAACGCTAAGGCAAGGAGGATGACATAATCTTTGTAAGTCCGCAGAGTGACACGCGATAGGTTTCACCAAGGATAACTCCAGCAGATGATAATAATAGTGATGTGAGAGATACAGTTAGCCCAATCAGCCTTAGGGGTGGCTAGTCTAGTCAGGCAATGGTTCGAGTGATGCTATGAATAGTAAAGTCTCGTGTTTATAGTCAGGTCAACCAATAACCCCACCCTCTTCTGCAACCATATCTAAAAAAAGAGAAAAAGGAAAGAAAGAAAAATGCTTGTTAGGTTGAAAACCTAAAAAGGCTACCTAAGCAAAATTGAGCGGCCCACTAGATTGAAAATCCATAAGGTCGATCTAGGCAAAAGTTATGGCAATAATAAAAAAAATGAAAAAAAAAGGAAAAGAAGAAAAAATAAAAAATAGAAGAAAAAAATGAAACAAAGAAAAAAATGAAACGAAGAAAAAAAATAAAAGGGAAGAACTATAAGAAGAACTTTTACCTAGAGTAATAGTTGGCTCCCTACAATGGAATCGTTGACACCCAAAACCGCTCTATCAAGTTCCGCAATAGTCTCATCCAAAATCATAGGTATGAAAGTCCTCCCTGACTCAGCTCCCTCTTAAGAGATGTAGGATATGTAAATCAATCTCATTGTCATCTCTCTTCAGCAGATACTTGCCCATTAGAATGGCAGCTACGATGTTAGCTTGAGCATGACCCCTAAAAGGGAAAAGAATGATAAAAAGGCAATAAGGATCTTCTCCTTGCCCAACGTGTACCAAGGAACATCCTTATATCGTATGTCAAATAGCTCTACCATCTTCCTGACATGTGGAAAATCTAGGTGAGAAAGTGTAATATGATTGACAGCCATGTCACAACAATCAAGAATGACACTAAACTTCTATAGTAGAGGATAAATCTTCATCTCTAAAGCAGAAGGTATGAGTAGCAGAGTCCTATAAGTCACAAGTTGCCTGTAAAAAATGAAAATCAAGACAAACTTCAGAAAGGTAATGTAGAGTAGAAAGACCCACCCATGGTATATCATATCAAACTTGATGGGAGAGAGATCTCAGAAAAGTTCTAGCCATTATTGAGAGAATGAAAGAAGGAAAATGAAGAGAGAGGACTCAAAGTGGGTTTTTATAGTAAGAGGCTAGACCTATGGGCTATACAACCCCTGACCAAGGTTGTACAGTCCTCAAGCTGGGTTGTACAAACTTCAATCAATAAAAATAGTTTGCACAACCTCCATTTAGCTCTCAAATTAGCAATAACTTTGGCACTTATTATGTAAAAACATGTATGCACAAGAGATAGTAATGTGTATTTTGAGACACACAATTAGGGGAAGAAAATCATATTTCAATATTACGAGATAAAAGAATATCCGAGTCAAAAATTAATCAAAAGTGGGGGTGAGGGCACCTCAGTGCCTTAACATATCCTAAGCAAGCATCCAAAAAAAAACAAAGAGGGCTTTCAAATCGCCTAATAAACTATAAAACCATATAAATAAGTACAAAATATAATGTACTAAAAGGAAGAGAAGAAAAATTTCCTAAACAACTAAAGGGTGGGGGTCTCAGGAGTTCAACTATCTTCATTCCTACAAGGTTTGCCTCAGAATCCTTGGTCTTGCCTCCACATAGCCATAATCCCTAGCAGACTACACTAGATGCTCTATCTATCTCTGCCTTTGCTAAGTGTTGATCCCTTTCTCTATGCTTACGATTCTAATGATGGATCATCTCCTATAAGAAAAATAAGGGTAGGATAAAAAACATATAAGGTATAAACCATGTTTTGCTTTTATGTTTCACTAACATATAGAGAATGTGTCTACTGTGTCATGACCCTCTTTAGGGTGGTAACCATATCTGCCATGGCCTTTACTTAGACTCAAGGAATCTATAAAGAAAAAGAGAAAAAAAGAGAAACATTCTTAAAAGTACAACTTGCCATACAACCAAGACATAATAAGCACAAGTAATAAGAAACTTACATGAGTGGCCTCAGCATGCTCAGGCAGAGCAAGTGATATGCAAAGACATCATCAGCTTAGTCAATGAAGTCATATATGACTTCACTATGCTATTTGCATAGAAGACAAACTACCTACCACTACAAACTCCACATCTCTTGGAGCAAATCCATAAGCCCATTTGTGACCTCTAGTGGCACTATAACTAGATGAAAAAGCAAGAGCAGTAGGCCTCCGAGCTATCTGAGTAGTGGTACCTCAACTTCGGTGCTGTAAAGTTATCCGTTCATTAGGTTCATAGCAAGGAAACACCCAAATAACCATATCCTACAGAGATAGGCTTCCTATGAGTGCTCCAATCATCCAACATCAATAAGGAACACCTGTAAAAGATAACTGCTCTTTAGGTGTGTAATGCAAGATAATAGCTAGCTCTGCACCCCTAAGGTCTCTCACCTAAAACAATCTCATATGCGAACGTTGTGGGACAAGGCGCTCATCTATACCCTCATGCCAACTAAAGATACGCTCCTCAATGTACCACTTTCAGATGAAGGGCCCCACCATTAATAGGTGATAGTAGGAGAAAATATCGGCCTTAGTCGCCTCAAGTGCCCATGTTGCTATGGGACCCCTCTAGTTAAGGCGTAGCTACAATGGAAATGCAAAATCACTATAAGTATAATACCAAATAAAAAAATAAATGATCATCATTAATATGATGGTTTCAGTGTAGAGAGAATACCTAGTCTACAGTGATCATGTTCAGGTAAGCACGCTTGGCAGTCACAAGAAACTTCTCGTAGTTCACTATGCTCCACTATGCGAAATGAGGATAGCCACCTTTCATAACATCCTTAAGGTCTAACCCCTCCAGTAGGCCTAACTCAATAGCCCAAGCTTGACAATAAAAAATGTTGTGAGGGTTAAAATAATAAAGTGGCACTAAATGTTGAAAAAACAAAGGGAACCAGTTGTACTTACAATAAGGACTCACCAGGTGCCACACATATAGCCTTGACTATGAGAGCAACGATTAAGGTAATGGTAGAGGTATGCCAGTGCCACAAATCCCAATCAAAATGGTGCAATAGGTCTAAGCCTTTAAATTTAGATCAGGCCATCATGAACCTTTTCGATGATTCCCCAGAGGTACCAAAAATATTTTTAAGAAATATTACTCCCTAGAAATGACAAAACCTAAAGAAATAATTCATACAACATCTAGGCCTAGGTCTGTTACCTTATGATAACATGAACCTCTAAGATAGCTAAAGGGACTATGAGGACTTTGATTCAATTTACAAATGCTAGAAAGGCTCAAATGACATAAGAACTATCCAAGGGGCACCTTAGAGCTAGGAATCATTATTCAGAAAGACCAAAGCATACATTAAGAAATACAAGAGTGACATTGATCATAAGAGACTATCTATAAAAAATAGAACACCTTGGTACTTGCTAGAAGGTTGCTAAGAAGCTTAGTATCTACTAAAGGGCTAATAATAAGAAATTCTAGTACTTATTCGAAGGCTGCTAGAACAAGAAGATCAACCTCGGTACTTGCTAGAGAGCTGTCAGTAAGCTTAGTATCTGCCGGAGGGCTGCCAAGAAATAACTCTAGTACTTGTTTGAGGGTTGCTGGAAGAAGATGATCAACCTTGGTACTTGCTAGAGGGCTACTAGGAAGCTTGGTACTTGCTAGAGTGCTACTAAGAACCTTAGCACTTGGTCGATGAACTGCTAAGGAAACTGCATCCTTAAGTATCCTTACTAATGTTTACATTATATACTTTACTTTATCATGACTTATTCAAACTATTATTTCTTAAATGTTATTTTTCAAGCCCTACAAAAGCATAGGAAAAACTATGAGTATCAAATTTTGAATCTCAAGATACAAAGCCTAATAATGAAAATCACTTAATCAAATCCCCAAAATGCAAAGGGAATCACATAATGTAAAGGATAAAAGACCTTCAAAATCCTTGAAAAAGCTTAAAGACCAAGATTAAATATCAAACCGAAGCCAAGCTTAAGGCTACCAGCCAAGTTTAGTGGACTATACAACCTACAAAATAGTGTTATACAACCCTCACTACAAGGTTGTACAACCTCCCTTAATGTTGTACAACCTTACTTAAACCCTAGTCTAAAGAAACTTCTAGAAATGGTCTCTCTCTTAAACCTTAAAGCTATACAACCCTGAAACAGGCCTGTACAGCCCTGACATATGGATGTACAACCTATCGTTGGCTATACAATCCACATGCAAACCCTAATTTCAGAATAACACTTTTCTTCTCTATGATTGGATACATCCACGATGCAATTAGAACCATTTTAGGCATTGTGTACTCACCAAACACTATAAATGCCCCCTTATTTGAAGAAGGAGTGGTTTGGAAACCCTATGGTTACTCTATACCTTTTAAATACCCATAAACACAGAAATCTAAAACCCTAACCCTATCCCACTCTCTTCAAGTATAACTAAACCTTTTCCCTTTTTGTTAGTGCATTCCCTAAGCAATATTAGAGGATATTAAGTTAATCATGAGCTTTCTAAGGGTAAAAACACTATTGGAATATCTTAGAGACTCTCTTTCCCTTCCTTCTTCCTTCCTATTTTCCCTCTCCTTTCTATTTTGCAACCCAGAAAAAAAAGGATGTACAACCTTATTAGTAGGTTATACATCCCTCATCATGGCTATACAACCCAAGTTTACTATAATCTAGCAAATTATTTTCTTCTTCTTCTTTTCTTGGGTTTCTTGCTTTTAGAGGTATCATTTGGGATGTTTGGTGATTCCAGTGATAGAATAGAATGAGGCTTTATTGCCTAGAACACCTATTCACTTCAAAATAAAATCCTGGTTAGTTTTTAAAATGGTTTTCTTTACTTTCTTTCACTTAAAATGCTTGCATGTTCTCCTTGCCCCTTTGAACATTAAGTTTAGTTTTTTTTTTTTTTTTGTTTATGATTTAGCATCTTAAGGTGATAACCAAGTAAGGAACCAAAGTTCCTTTTGACTTGGCAAGCCCTTTTATGCTATAATACATAATTGTCATGTGAATAGTGTTTTTAGCCCTTTGATGCATTAATTAGAGGTTATGTGGTTTCTAGTTTCATCGATTTCTAAATACTGTCTTTTTTTTTTTGTTTTGTTTTTGACACCTAGGGGTAATAATCAAGAGAGGAACTTAAGTTCCCTTGACCTTGATATTCCCTTTTTTTGTTTGAATTCATGAATAGTCATATGAATAGTGCTTTCTCGCTCTTTGGTTTCTTGGATTCATATGGGCATTTTGGCTACTCCCAATGTTAGGTTCTGCCCTAGATGTTTCAGCTCTTTATGAGTAAAGTGAGTGAGGGTTCAATGACCCTAGGACCTCACTTGAGTGAATCTTTGCCTTAGGCCACCTAATATCCTCTAAATGTTTAACCTTGTGTGTGTCTATATCCTCTCTATTGTAAATTATTCATACACTTATTCATGTATGTCATAATTTTTACTAGTTGGTTTGTGATGATAGAATATGAATATTATGGACATCGATACTTGTTAGGCACCTTGACTATGGAAATAGGGTATGTTGATCACCATTGGCTTTACTCCCCTTTCTTTGTTAGCTTTAAGTTCTCTTTTATTTATTTGTCTTCATGTTAATCTATTACTAACTTGCTTCTCTTACTTAGGTGTAGGTGTGAATGCTTGGGATTAAAACATGAACTTGGTCTTAACCATTTCCTTTCTTGAATATATTGTGTGTAAATGAATATAATATGTGTAGATGGTTGTTTATACATGCTTACCTTATACTATGATGGATGATCCCCCTCCCCTTATGGATGATTATGTATATTAATGAATGGTGGTGCATGATGAGACTCTATACCATGATGCATGATCCCAATCCCCTCTTATAAATGTTCTGTGTGAATGGATGATGCATGTTTACCTTATACTATGATGAATGATTTCCCTCACCTTAGTTTGATGACTTGGTTTGTCTAAATAGATTTTGCTTAGATGTATGTTTAGGGGAGATAATTGGACTAATCAATAACTTGGTTAAAATACTAAAAGTGAACCAGAGATGCCTGAAGGTCAGATCCTAATATTTGGATGGTTTAGTAGTGCCTAATCCCTTCTCTAAGACGTACCCAATTTTTGAACCCGATCTTTGATGAAGTGAAGATGAAATGAGCCTTCTAATTGACTTAGAATAGGTTCAAATTTCATCTTCCCTAGATTCTTGTCCCATCCAAAGTCGGATGGTGACACCACATTACATTTAGGGATGATATTAATATGTTGGCCACTACTTTGAAAAAGGGACTTCTATCTTACATGAAGCCTTAAAGGTCCCTCATTGACTGAAGTTGCATGCCATGACTAGGGGTTATTACCAATGTATGATCCTTTCATCCTCTCAATCCCCTATGGTTGATGAAATGTGGGAGTCATAAGTAAGATTCCACTCATTCGAGCACAAGCATGAAAATCAAGGTGCTTACACTGCCAAATACCTAAACTCTACTTTAAAGCTCTCATATAATTCTTCCTTTACTTTCTTCTTAGCTTTTTTGCACTTTGCTTCACTCACATTAATTTTCAACACTTTTCACACTATATTTTCATATCTTTAACCCTAAACTTAGGATTCTTGTATATTTTATCTTTGAAATATTTGGCTAAGAAAGTAGCACTAGCACTTGGAACACTATACTCCTTAAAACATCTATGTTCATTCACTAATTTCTTCATAACTAACCTAAGATTCCTGCCATCCTTTGAGAGGAAGATTTCAATGGGTAACCTTCTTCATTCTTGCATTTAGTCCTCAATCTATATGGCTCATTTGGATTTGATTTCAACATTTTTCATATTTGACACCATAATTAGCCAATACTTCTCTCACCTCATTTGCATTTGCTAATGTCATTTCTAATTGGAAAATACTTCAACCCATCTCCTTTTTTATACTTAACCCTTTCGCTAGGTGGATCACAATCTTCTAAATTACTGCCTTCATCCTCCCCTTCATCACTCCCATTCTCATTCTCTTCACCTGCTTGTTCATCTTCTACTGCCTAACTCATATATCATAATGGATCAATATAAATGGTTTGATACAATTCGAGGGCTACATCAATTACACTTGATCCCTTGTTTACACTCAAATGGCTAGGTTGTATAAGTATTTTAACCTACTCTACCTCATTATGTATTCCACCCTTAACCTTAGCCCTTTGATCATCTTAATTCCCATTAACTCTCCATTTTAATGCTAGGACATCTTGAGCAAAAATAGGGATATCAATATTATGTTCCACATAAATGTCCACCTCAGTCACCCAATTGTATATACTTATGTAACTAAGAATTTCCCTAATATTGTCATCATCGTGTAGTAAAAATAACCCATCATTTAAGCTTTAACCAGGTTCAAATACAAATATAGCTTCAAATTATGAACACCTAATTCAGTCTTATATTTTTTTTACAATATGAGTATACGATAAGGAATCAGGATCAAAATCTTTAAGCACTTTAACAATTGCATCAACATACTTGATTTCATTATCTTTAGTAACTCACTGACACCCATAATGATAATGCAAATCAACCACAAAAGTCATTTTACATGAAGGATAAACATAAATATTTCAGTAGATACTGTTATTTAACATTAAATATTTTACAATATATAATCTACTATATTATATAATCAGTGTTTCAATATCAAAGGAAAAAAAAAACCTAATATATTAGTATAATACAATCTCAGATAAAATTATTGATTTTGGTATAAACAATATAAAAATCAAAATAATATGTACAAAAAACACATTTCACCTAAAAGAAAACAAATAAAATAAAATTCACACACCACTTTTACTAACTTGTGATTCTTTCTCCAACTTTAATACCACAACACCCTTCACCTTTCAATATAATAGAGATCTCAACACATGGTATACATTGTAAATTTGGCCGCAGTTAAGGTTAGATTCACAGGGAATGAACAACTTTTAGGGTAATATTGTATTTGCAATGTTGGTTGAGAGACGTAATTTATCGTTTGAAGACAAAATACTGTCCTAAAGAAGATTTTTATTAGGAAGTGCATCCCACTTGGACGTTTTATCAGCGTTTCTAACATGCAAAATGTTGTTAGCATTTCTATATGTTTGATGGCCCATCTAGCACAATTGAGAATCTTCTTATAGTTATTTGGCCGAAATTTTTGTTTAAGGGTTGATTTGCATCCCAACCCAAATATTAGGGGTTTATTTGTATTTTTCTCTAATAATAATAATAATAATAAT
>CATIWR010686451.1:0-31523 GCA_949677035.1 Omphalea diandra | reverse complement strand
AGAAATGCTAATATAAGAGCAGACATAATATTGCAAATGAACCAAATACAAGAAAATAAAATTGGCATTAAATACAGATGACAGAAGCACCTCTTTCAAAATGTTGTCAAACAAATGTGTTTGCAAGTAATTTGCAACATCATGGCCCAAATGGCCATCAAATATTGCAAATAACCCCAACTCATGGTTGTTTACTTGCTTGAAATCAGAAACTACGTAATCTTCCATGGCATGATTTGACTTTCCTTTCACCAAGTGATAACCATGCGTGATATTCTTTGACATTTTGCTTTTGCCTTTTCCAGTCTCAGATGATGAACCAAATCCGGCTTTCACCTAAAAAAGAATATAACCAATTCATCAAAGAGGATTTAGATTCATATATGATATAGCAATTAAAAATTCAGTGCTTTAAAACTCAAAATTGAAAGATGACTTTCAAACCCTCATTAATTTTTAAGCACCGCAAAGATTAGTGATCAAACCGTGTAATCTTAAAATTGAAGTCAACATTAACAATTACAAAATTCCAATTATTGACTTAGCAGAAATGTCAAGTGCCACTTTTGGTTTGTTTATAACTGACAAGACATGTTTAAGCACAAATATTCGGTTTCCAAGTTTTCTCCAGTTTCCTGTCCAATTACATCATTAGTGATCTATTTATTAAATGTTAAATTAGAAGAACATCATCTAACAATTTAGAATATAGTTGGACATATCTCTTCAATTTGCACTCTAAACATTAAGAAATTAACTTGGGAGAATGAAGGAAGCAAGTTTCAGTTAACAATAGAGAATTGGCACATATGAATGGGCAATAATATCATAATATGGCCATGAAGCAAAGCTGCAGCTGCATCCAGCTCACTATGGATAGAAATGTCACCAATCCCTCTAAGAAGAAATGTGGCAGAAGCCTAGGTGTTTTGGATTGGGGTAGAATTTGATCAACATAGCAAAATGTATCCATAATGGAAAAGAGCGTCTCTATATAATTATAAAATACAAGTCCCCAATGACAAATTGGTCTACCTTAAAGCACTGGTAACAAAGATACAAAATAATTCTCATTCAAGATGAAATATTTTCCATGAGTACAACAATTTTGCAGGATCCAAGTTTTCAAATTAAGGGACTGCATAGCCTTCATCAGTTAACAACTTTCAATTACATTGATGGTCTCTGACTCTCCAACAGTCATTTTCCACGAGTATGATGACATTATTGCAGGATCCAAGTTTTCAAATTAAGGGACTCAACAGCCTTCATCGGTTAACAATTTTCAATAACATTGATGGTCTCTGACTCTCTAATAATCTTAACAGTAAATAAGACACTGCAAAATTTAATGTTGGAATTGATGGTCAACAGTAGCATAAGCGAACCATGGTGATTGCCTTGTATGTGGCTAATACAAACTATAGTTCTGTGGTAAGCTATAACAATAAAAACTTTGGCATTAAAAATTTATGAAGCTGCTGAAAAACCAAATCCACTTCAACTGTTAATTTATGCCATTGCATCGCCTAATTCTAAATCATAATAGGGAACATCTAGATTAATTATAATGTATGCAAAAGAGACGCAAACTACATTCAATGACAAAAATTATGATCCACTGAATTCAAAAGAAAAAAGAAGAAAAGAAGTAAAACACTAATAGGCAACTAGCTTTTTTGGTCAAATTCCAATTCCAATTTGAAAAGCAGCCTTTAAAAGGACACAAATTAACAATTCTCAACTGACATTCTTATAACTTTGAAATCAATCAATTCAAGAAAAGCTTAAACTTTTAAGGCACTAGCCTTTCTTTCATTTGTTCCTTTCTGCTAAGAAACAAAGCGTGAACAGTCATTTCTATCCGAAAAAGTTAAAAATAACAAACTTTTACACTCTTTGCAATAGAAAAAAGTGGTTTTTCCAAGAACTAGTAATCATTGGAGTCCAAAGTCATACCAAGAAGAAACTAAGACACAATAACTCAAGGAAATAATATATATAAAAAAAAAGATCCATTTCAGAACTACATCAAAAAGCAACGAAACATGAGCATTTAAGAAGAGCAAGAGCAACCCACAAACCTTCATCTTTTGTATAATTTCCCTACCAGTTCCAGTCATGATGATGTCTGTTTGAATTTCTATTCAAGATTGACGACGCACACAAGTTTTGTTGAAAGAAGAAGAAGAAGAAGAAGTAGAAGAAACAAGCACAACGGGCAAATACTGATAATATATGGAGATTTGACCAACCTTTCTTTAATACTTTCTTCCGTTCTAACTCCGCGTTCCAGCCGACGACCTTTCTTTGAGTGGAAATATGTTTTTTAATTTGAATTTTAGATATTAAATCGAAATCCAAAATTTTTTTTATGTATATCTGTAAGTTTAATCCATTGTTTGAAAAGCTAATGGGTGAAATAAGTCTTTAGAATTGTAATAAAGTGATAAATGAGATTAAATTTTTATCAAAATTATCTTTAATTTTATATAATTTTATCAAAATTACTCATAATTTTGTATTATTTCATTATCAAAATTTAAAATATTTATTAAAAATGACATTAACTCAGAAATGATAAATGAGTAAAATGAAAATTATTTCATATCTCACCCTCTTACTTGAGAGAATTTTTCTCATATTCTCGCTTTCTCATGACCTCACTATTTCACGGAAATTCCTCACAAAATAAATATTTTTTACTTTTTGTGTTATTTTTAAATTATATTTTAAAAATATATTTTATTAAATTATAAAATAAATATTTTATACTAGAAACTAATAAATATATAAAAATATAAATTATACACATTATCTATATATATATATACATAAACTTATAAAACTATATTTAAGTTTTTCAAATCGCACTATAATTCACTTTGGAGGTCCTCATGGGGGCCTACAAGGCAGGGGTGTAATCTCATTGTCGTCTCATTGAGAAGACAAAGTGAAAATTTTTCATTCTGTCTTAAAAAGAATTTTCAGGATCATTTATGAATAAATTAAGAAAAAACAGTAGTTTTTCTGAAAAAAGACTATTGTGTCATTTAAAATATTTGTATTTTTCTCTTTATCATTATAAATTAATGCAATTTCAAAAATAAATTATCACAAATAAATTCGCAAAATTAATTAAGAAGAAATTGATAAAATTATTTCAATTTTTCACACTTTTACCTTATAAGGGAAGGAAAAGAATTTTTGACCTAAATTAGTTACACTTTAAGCCACTACTGATGATGCTCTTTCCTCATAATAACAATATTTTTGCACACCATTATACTTTCATTCAATCCATTTTCCTTGTATCGAGTACAATTAAATGGAAGAGTAGAGTTATTTATCCACGAAAATATCGTTCTTTCACATTCTCTAATAAATTAACTTTGATTTAGGAAAAATTTTATTATTAAAATGAAATTGTGTTTTGGAGATTTAGAGATTTAAGATTTTTTAAGGAAATTTAAGGATTTAAGAATTTGAGAAAGTTATGTTTTTATTGAAGTATAACTGAGTCTAATTCTTTTAAATACATTTTTTTTTTTTACTGTTATGTATTTTTTTTTAATATTATTTTTTTAATTTTCTCATTTTCTTCCTTAAAAAATTAATTTTATAATTATTGAATTGCATTTATAACACATATGTTCTTCTCAGCTAGTATTTTAGACTTTTATGATACAAGATCAAAATAATTTTGATGAAAACATTTATTTCGTCCTCATTTGTCACTATGTTACAAGTTAAAGGATTTATTTGACCATTTAGTTGTTGGAAAAACAATAAGTAGGGGAGAAAATTAAGTGATAGAAAATAAATGAGTGATTTTATTATTTCTCCTTTCTTGTTTAGAAAAGTAGAAAAATAGGGAAGAGAAAATAAAGTGATACAAACCAAGGAAACACCAAATAGAAAGATATGCTCTAACTCAAAGGACCAATGACAATAACTTGCCTCAAGAAGTTCAAAGACACTTTGCGAATATTTGTGCAAAAAGAGGTCACAAATTCGAGTCTTAGAACAAATATTGGAGCATTTAATGGACATTTTTTTATGCCAAAACAAAGCCCTTTATACCTTAATTTTATGGAAAGAACTGCAAGAAAAAGACTGCGAGTTAAAAGAAGGTCAATTGAAGGAAGAAGGGCAATGAACAAAAAAAGAAGAACATGCATGGACAAAATGCACAATTGTACATTGAGCAAGCTCATGCGGAATGCAAAGGAAACACACGATTTTGAGACATGGTTGTGCGTCAAGGCATAACTTGCAAAGTTGGGATCACAACACCAAACGGTTGTGCGTCTTAAAAACATTCTATTTTCCTATTTTTATTAAGGAATTTTGAGTTGTTTCTTTCTCATTTAACTAGAATTCCTATTTAGAGTGTATCTCTTATTTGGATAAAACTTTGTTTAGGAATTTAAACATTTTTTATGTAGAAAACTTCATTTTATAAGGATATTTAAACCTCCATATTCAGCCATCAGTGAGATAGATCATTATTCCTTTTGGCTTAAAATTATTTGTAAGATTAATTATTTTCTTGAGTTTTTGAAAGGAGTTAGTGAGATTGTTGAATGAGTGTTTGATAATTTCACAAACTTATTTAATTTAGGTCTTAAATTGTTTCGTTAATTTAAGGTTGAGATTAACACAATTTTAATCTTTGTAACTTAGGTGCTAGAAACAAGTTTTCTAAAAATCTAGTTGGGATTTAAAGATTTTATCTTGTTTTGATCTTTGAATTAAAATTTGAGATTTGTATTCTACATACAGGTAAAGATTCAATCGACCTCATTCATATCATCAAGAGAATGAAAATTATATATATATATATATATAGTAAGATTAAATTAAAATTTTATCCTTATAAATTTAAAATTTAAACAAATAAATTGATGATATAAATAAATTTTTTAAAACAATCCCTCTTCCACTCACTTTCATCTTATTTTGAAGTGATGAAAAATAGTGAGCCCAAATAATTTAATTTCTCCTTATTATCTCTTTCTCTCTCTCTTGTAGTTCTGTCAAACATGAGAAAAATTAATTTTTTTCCCCACTTTTCTCCTCCTCTTCTTTCACCCCTTCCCGAAGAATAAAATTGTATCCTATTCATTTATATGAATGTATAAATTTTAAAATTCGAAATAAATTCTTTTGATCACTCAGATTAAATTTTAAATTCTTAATTATCATATTAATATCTGTCAAAGGATAAACATTCTATATTTATGTTATTTATTTTTAAATTTAACAAATTATCTTTATCTTCTAAAAGACCTTGTCGTTGGACTGAATGAGCATATTGACAATACAACTACTGATTTTCCCTTTGTGCCTACATCAGACATGAATGCCACATTTGACTTCGGATTAAATATTTAGTATCTATGTTTAAAAAATTATTTAATAATATTTTTTAAAATTTTTAATATTTTAAGTTTATTTAATAATATTTTTTATTAAATGCTTATTTAAAAAAAAAAACTTAATCTATAATAGTAAAAAAACTTTTACTTAATAGATTAAGTGATAAAAAAATTCACTCTTTTAATATATTTCAACAATATATCTCTCACAATAATCAAATTATATAATAATTAATGTACAATATATAATTATCTTATTTTAAATTTATCTCTTAAATTTGATTTTTTAAAATAAATTTGATATCTATTCAAATTTTCAATACTGAAATTATTTAACTCTTAAATTTTCTATATAAAAATTATTTCACACTTAATATTTTTCTAACACCTAATTTTTAATTTTTATCAAACATCACCTTCTTGTACAAATATTTCAGCATCCATTTTTTCATTATATATATATATATATATAATTTGGGCCTCAAACTATTAGTGGAGGAAGCTGTTGGTTACCATTTTATGTACATCGATTTGGGATATGGTGGCTTGGATTGTGAAATTACACTACGTAAAACAAAGACACATTGATTTCAATCCGCTTAATTGTTGGTTCATTAAATTCACAAGTTTTTCTTTTTTTCTTTTTTTTTTTTTCGTCAGAACACAGGTTTAAACACATGCTGCTTTATTAAAGTAATTGGATACTACCAATTTTTTGTCAATTATTTTTCTTAACATTATGGGGAATTAGATATATCAGTAAATTTACTTTTATTATTATAATTAATGTGAATGGGATGATTAGATTTTAGCCGCCTATTGCCTATGGAAATCTACATGAATCCATTGAAGTGACACAAAAGCAAAGGCTCCTATCTAAGGGGTGTGACATGTGGAACTAGAGGTCCATAATAACACCCATAGTCACAAGGGAAAGCAAATAATCAATCCCACAAGTAGGTTTACAAGAATGTGAATTAAATCATATAATGACATGATCCGCTATAAAATGGCCACATTGTAATGGAAAATTAGCTTGGTTTATAAAGGTATAAAAGAAAATGCATTATTACCACCATCCATGTAAAATAATAATAATAATAATAATAGTGATTATTTAGAATGATGTGGCTAAATTTGTAGCATACCCAATTGGAACAAAACTAGGAAAAGAAGAAAATGGGGGGTGTTGGGGGTTGGATATGCTTTATTAATTAATTAATTCATGATAGGGCCAGTTGGATATCATATATATGTGTCTCATTTTACAAAAGATGTATTCTCACTGAATAATTATGAACCGTATTAATCAAATCATCTCATATTGTTAACATGTAAATAAAATGGTCCATGAATTACTTATAATTATTATACTATCATATATGCAATGTTGGATCATAACAAATTTCATTCTTCCTGTCGGCTTTATGTATTAATTATTATTCTATATTTTGCTGACATATATAAATATAAGGATAAGTACATTAGATATATAGAACTTCTGTAAATTAATACATAGCAAGCATGTCAAGTTGCCATTGCAATTTGCAAGCCTGATTCATATTTAATCCTGAAACTAGGAGGGTAAGTACCAGGCCTTCAACAAAGCGAGGAATTGCTAGTTTTTTATGACAAGTGAGACTTTTGTAGATGGGTAATCTAAGGGAAAGTTTTAATTGGCTTTATACTACACAGTTATTGTCATGCTCCATGTATTCCTGATAGTTTCTTAGAAACGAATTCTCTTGTTAGAAGTTTAATGATTCCTTAATTCTGTAGATGTCATAAGTGACTGCAAATAAAGGTGAAAAGGTGCATATAACTACGAAAAGGATATGGTTTTTGAAACTTAATTGCTGAACTTACTGCCAGGAAGGTTTGAAATCTGATATTCTTCTGCATATTACTATGTTCATCATCCTTAATTTGTACATGCTTTCACCAGTAGATTTTTGTGTTAATCTATGCATAGACTGAAAACTGACATGGGTTTGATCCAGTAACTAAGTCAAGATCAAGTTGATGAACTTTGTCCTCTCACAACAAGTTGGACTGCAATTGCCAATCTTACGCTGTGGATTAGTAGATATTGTCAATGATATAGTTCAATAGCAATTGTTGGCGTGACAGACAAAAGCAAGTTTGCCATTTGTAGCAAAGTTCACAACTTCTTGTATGAATTCTGTAAAATTGAAGTCAAGTCGCCAATGAATTATTCATTAAGAAGAAGAAGAAGGAAAAAAAAAATAAAAGGGAATTAAGGCATGCACAAATGCTTTCAAACTCCTTATGGTTTATAAATTTATGTGAAGATACAACAAACTCTATCCTCATTGAGCCATTTAGCTTACCTAAACCCCTTGCAGTAATCAATTAGTATTCGCATGCTGCTCCATTCTTGTTTTTAGACCCTGCAACGCGAAGAACAGTGAGCAGATGTACACTTAAAGGATACAGAAAGAGAGGAAGGTGTGGGAATTTACTTGTTGCAGTCCATGCTCTCAGAAATTGGGAAGCTAAGCTGTGTATCACACTGAATTGGAAGTTCACTAATAAGTGTAGCATTCAAGTTCAACCGAGGCTTTGCCCTCTTCATCATGAATTCAATGCACTGGAAGATTAGCCGCGCTCCAATTCCATGCTTAGCTGAGGCATTGAGTATGAAACCCCATAAAACATTTCGACGATGGTTTATAATAAAATCCTGTTAGAAAATCTAAGCAGTTTCGGCAGTGTTTGAGCACAGGCTCACACACAGTAGTTACTGACCCAAGCTGAACCACATTTAACCCTGAAACTAGGAGATATAGTATCAAGAATCCAACGAATCGAGTCATTGCCTTTTCTGGAAGAGATTTTATAAGGTGGTGCTAATATAGTTTGGATGCATGTGAAGATGGATGAGGTTACATATATAAGGGGGGCTATAATGTACGTATATAGCTAGCTATCCATTTTTATCAGTAAACAGAAGAGAAGTTTGACTTGGCTTAATTTCATGCTAGTCTCATGCTCCATAAATTAATGATAGTTTATCCAGGTACGCTAGATGAATAGGTCATCTTCTTTGAAAGTAATTAATAGCCACAACTGTAACTACCAAATAGTACATAGTAGTAGAGACTGATGTCTAGCACTTTAACATAACAGAAAGCTGAAAAATTAACATAATATTATATAGAATTTATGATCTATATAACGTTTGTCTTCGATTCTAGAGTAACAAATGCAGTTTCATGGAGAGCTCTTTATCCATCTCAGAAGTCTTCTGCATAGATCAGGATGTTAAACTTTGCAAACAAGAAAGAAATACAAATTTTATCCAACTTCACTTGAAATTTTTGCTAAAGAAGTAGATAATAGAGTCATTTAATTACTTGGAGCAATCCTTTTTAACAGAAATGGGGAATCAGAGATTACTCTGGCATTTGTTTGGAAGAGCATTGATGTTGGCAAGAACGAAATGAGCATCTTCTATCCCTGCGATGAGCTCAATGCATTGACAAATCCCCCTCGGTGCATCATGATTCTGACTTGCTAACCTATTCAGTTCACGAACTCCCATACAATAGGTCCGTGTTGGTCCATGCGTTTGTCCATTGATAAATCCTAAGCACGAGCCGAAGTACACTAAAACGCTCAAACAATCAATGAAATCCTGCACCGACTGAGGCATGGCAGATCCAGAAATTTGGAGGATAACTGTTAGAAATGCGGCAAGGCGAGCCATTTATGGTTTGCAAAATGGCTTATGAGATATCTCAACTCGACTGATGAATTTTTGGGTCTGATGGTTTTCCATAAAAAATGAAGCTTGAAGCATTCTTATCGCTGAATCCAAAAGCTGTTAGTTGGCTCGCAGTTGACTGAACAACATGCATTTATCCTGCTATATAAATTGATTATGGTTCTGTGAATTTAGTTCTATTAAGTTCATTACTTATGCTACATGTAAAACAAATGATGAATGGATTTTAGTTAACCGCAAGTGTATTGTTGGAGCAGACATAGGATTGGTATGGCATCTAATTTAGATGAATACTATAAATAATTCTTCTTAAAACTAGATAAAAGTTATTATTATATAACATAGAAACTTTTATTGAATTATATTTTTCATTTCAAAAATATTTTTGCATTTCTTTATTTTTTACATTTCTTTCACTTTTTTTAATGAAAACTACAATATCGTTTACATTATTACACTATAATATCGTAGTTAATAATTCATAATTGGTTAAGATAGAAATTATTATTCACTATTGAATTAAATAAGATTAAATACCGTTGAACTAAATATTATTATTCATCATTGGATTATATCATGTTTTCTAACGATATTATAACATTTATCATCGTAGAATTTATCCTTTTTTTTATTTTTTAAAAATGTCATTTCCTATATACATTTCTATATTTCTTGTTTCCATGTTATCATTTTCATGCAATACTATAATATTGTAATTAATAATTTATCATTAAATTAGATAAAAATTATTATTTATCATTGAATTAGATAAGATTAAATACTATTGGACTAAATATTATTATTCACTATTAGAATATACTATATTATTTAACAATATTATTAAATCTGTCATCGTAAAATTCGCTCGTTGTTTTATAAAATCTTTTAAAAATGTCATTTCTTACATCTATTTCCCTATTTTCCCTTTTCCACGTTCTTATTTCCATACAACATAGGCAGTTATAATCAATAAAATAAAAAATTGTTAGCATTATATGTTATTCTTTAGTGTCATTGAATGCATCACGGGAGAATTCACATCAAATTTAATATATTATCTATCTGTGAAATTTAGGGCCATGGGATGCATTTCACACACTTAAGGCAGTTCTCCTACTCCCCTTCCCCCTCCTTCTCACTCTCTACCTAGAGGTTTGGACAGACTTGGTGAGTTGGGACATGCAGGCAATGTAGATTTGACAAGGACTGCGGATACTATAATTCCATACAATATGGAGTATATGGTTTTGTAAGGAACTTTGAGGAATTTTTTTTTTTTTCGTGATGCAACACAGTTGGGCTATTACAAACTTGGGTTATTCAAAGCCCAATGAAACACAGCCCAAGTCCATAAAGGAAAAAAAATAGAAAGTATATATATATATATATATATGAGTTGTCATTTTAGCCTCTCAATTTTTATTTCATTTGTGTATTTTTTTTAAGTGTAAATTATTAGGTTATTCATAAATGAATTTAAAAATTTTATCTATAATTGTTTTAAACAAAAAATAACTAAATGTTGTTAAGCCCCTTTTTATCACTTATTGAACATCTCAAACCAAATATAAGCATAGCATTGTTGAATTATTGTGTACAACTAATAATATTAATGTATATAATTTCATATTTAATTTGATTCAATATATCATTTAATTTATTTTAGTTGAATTTTTTTTTGAAAAATCACATCATGTAAATAACTCAAAATTGAATAATTATTACTATTTAAACAAATGAAATATGGTGAGAAAAAATTGATGTAGGATTTTGTTTATAATAGGTGAACGAGAAAAGTTATTTTAAAATTTTGAGTGTATAATGAATTTATTTATATTTTAATTTTAAGAAAATTGTGAGATAATTAGCCTAAATAAAGTATTTAAGCATTTTAAATAATTAAAAACCTAGTGATTTTAAATAAAAGATGATGATACCATTTATATCCTTAAAGCATACTTAATATGGGGCCTAATTAGTCATAGATGGAGTGCAACAATGTAAATTTTTTTTTTTTTGGCGAAACGACAAGCATTTTCATGATGGTTAACAGTCCGAAGGAGCTGTCGTCGAACGACAGCTCGTCATGCTTCCATCCATGTACAAGGGAAATTATTAGAACAGCCGACGCGTGGACACCATGAAATATTACCGTTGGAGAGAGAGGATAGGTGTCCGTTAGGCGTGGCCCCCAAATTCAAAAATTTCGACCGTTAGGATCTCTCGTCTCCCCCTTAACCTGATACTTGTCAATTATTTTCCACCTTCATTCACCGCTCTGCTATCATACCCCCTCAACTTCTCCCCAATTTCCAATTTTACCCTTTCTCCAATCTGTTATCGAACAATATAATATGGAGGCGACGGCGGAGGAATCCAACGGCGGTGGCGTCACGATGACAACGATGATAGATGAGACTTACGAGTTCTCGGCGCCGCATTTCTTCGATTTCACGCGAGGTGAATCGGACGAAGAAATGCGTGAAGCCGAACTGTGGTTTGACACCGCTCTTACCTATGCTCCTTCTCGTATGTTGCTCTTTCCCTTCTCTTTCGTACATCAAGAAAATCAAGATACCTTTCTTATGTGTCATAAGTTCTTGATGTTGACTTTTTTTCCTTTGTTAGACTTAGGGTTTGCGTGGTACAAATTTGTAACTTAGTGATTCGATAGCTCCACAGTCTGCTTGGTGTACTGAGGAAAAGCAGGAAAATATCAGGATTACTTTAAATTTTTTATCTGTTAATCCTAATTGTAATTTGTTATTAGACGGATGAATTAGTTGGATGGATCAATTTTAATTGTTTTGGTTTCATTTGTAGTCTCATAGTCTTGTAGACGACTCTATCGCTACTAAAATTGCCCACGAGTCATTTATTAGAAAGGATGAAGTCATGGGAAGTTTGTGTATGGGTTGCAGGGCATGTAATAACATTAATGGCATACTCATTAATTGCTTTTTCTGGTGTGTATTCTGTTTAATGTGTTTTTTTTTTTTTTGGAATGTTTGTGTGCAGCTTTTATGCCTAGAATTAAGACTGGAAGATCGTTTAAAGTTGAGAGCTTATGTGATTTTAGCGAGGCAGACCAAATGCAGAAGGTGATGATACTGTTTAAGTATAATACTCATTTGCTAAGGAACTTGAAAAGAGTATTTTTCTCATGATTTTTCTTTGCTATGTTGCATGGCAGGCTACAGAATCATCAGATTCAGCAGCTGCTAGTTCTTCATTCGAAAATAAATCTCAATTAGGTGTCCCGCAACCCACTGTGACTAAGGAAGAAGAAACAATAACACCAACAACAATTCATGAGCCAAATAGAGAGAACAATTCAAACCTTGCCAATGTCTCTTGCCAAGAGGCTAAGGAGATCATATGCACTGAAGAAACCAGAAGGTTTTTTTTTTTTTTTTTTTTTGAAAGTCAAGTATTTTATCATTTTTTTCAGGACTGAATTTAATTGCTAGTCTGAATGCTCATTGTGTCTGATTTTTTTTGTTTCATTTTCTCCTTTTTGTTACCAGGATCTCTAGTTCTATCAAAATTGATACTGCTGATAGTACAGAGAACAATAAAACTGAAACATGCCGCACCCCTAAGCTACAAGTGTCTTCTCAGAAGGGAGCCCTATTGACCACTTCCAAGAAGCACCAATCAGCTAAACGCATTGCAAGCTTGGTTAGAAATCCATCAGCACTGAAACCAAAGAGTCAATCACAGTCCTCTCAAGTTAAAGTCTCCAAAGCAGAACGTGTTGGAAGGTTCTTGAACAAAATCTCCAACAGCTTTCCATTAATCTTGAGTTGCTTTTTTTTTCTTTTAATGCCTTACTGACACTGTAGCTTATTTCTTTTTCATTACAGAGCCACAAACGTAAAAAATGCGGCTGCGACTCCCAATTTAGCCCAAGAGAACCAGGCTATTAAAAGGCAGAAGCTGGAAGGAGGGAGATCCAGAGAGGTGATTGATTGCTACTGCTAGTTTGGGACTACTTTTTCTTGTGATTTATCTGCTCTTAACAGTCTGCCATTTTATGAACATTCCAGATTCTTAATGTGAAACCTCCACAATCACTGCACCACAAGTCCAAACTAGGTCTCAGCAGCAGCAATTCCATCTCATCTGTTACTAATAAAATGCGGAAAGAAGAGAGAAAGGTTTGCCTTTTTTGTGAAATCTTCTGATGTGTTTGTTTCTTGTGACAATCCTACAAACTGACTCAGTAAACACTGTTTTTCCTTATTTAAAGGTTTATGTTCGAGAACCGCCAGCACAAACACCGTTCATTTCGATGGCAGAGATGATGAAAAAGTTCCAATCAAGTACTAGAGACTTGTCACTACCACACATTAAAACCAATGCTCTATCACATGTAAGGAGCGAAGTCCTATTTCCTTCCCACTTCATTATGGTTTCTTTGAGTCCTTGTTGTTTCCCTTTCCTTTCTTTCCCAAACTCCTTTCATTTAATATTAATATTCAGGATGCTGCCGCTTCTGTTAACCAGGGGAAACCACAACTTACATTGACAAGGCCTAAGGAGCCTGAACTTGAAACAGCACAGCGGTTTCGTTCAGTCAGAATAAAGAGTACTGCTGAGCTTGAAGAAGAGATGATGGCCAAGATTCCAAAGTTCAAAGCTAGACCACTAAACAAGAAAGTAATTTTTTGCCGTCTTGTCAATTTGAGGACCATATTTTTACACCGCTTGTTTATCCATCAATTTGCAGACATTTCTTCTACGTGAAACTTGAATTTTCATTTTTTATAGATTCTGGAAGCACCAACTCTACCTGCCTTACCAAGAAGTACGCCACAATTGCCTGAATTTCAGGTAACCCTTGTGAATAATGGTGGTATTGAAGTTCACACCACTTTTTTATATGTATCATCGGACTCCACACCACCTTTTTTATGTATATAATCATGCTGATCTTTCTCAATTTCTACAGGAATTTCGTCTTGAGACAACAGCAAGGGCCAATCTGAATTCTGAAACAGCTTCAGTGGCCTCAACAGAAGTATCTCATCAGGTTTTAGAGTAGCCCCATCTGTTGTCTGTAATGCTTTCCCTCGCAGAATGTTCAAATCTGCTCACTCTTACGTTTTCAATGTCATGACAGAGTAATCACTGGAAGCCTCATCTTACTGAACCTAAATCTCCTCTTCTTTATACTGCTTTGAGGGCCCGTCCAATAAAGGTGAAAAGTTCTTCAGAGCTTGAGATAGAAGAACTTGAGAAGATCCCTAAATTTAAGGCAAGGCCTTTGAATAAAAAGGTACAACACCATTCCTTCTTAATGGATAATCGTACTTTAAAACCTTAGCTTCCTGGACTAATTTAATAATACCTTGTCCTTGGTAGATATTTGAAAGTAAAGGAGAGCTGGGGATCTTTTGCAATGTAAAGAAACAGATCACTGTACCTCAAGAATTCCACTTTGCCACGAATGAGAGGATTCCACCACTGGCTGCTGTTGCTGATTTGTTTGACAAGGTAACTTAACGGAATGCATTTTCTTGAATTTTCAACTAAAGCCTAGAATTTGTAGTGACAAAGCTCAATATACTCTGTCTTCTTGTAGCTTTCATTAAACTCAGAACCTCGCCATTACAATCCAGTTCCAGGAAACACAATGCCGAATCCATTCCATCTTCGAACTGAGGTATAATTCATTCCCTCGGCCATGAGATGCACGTGTATATAAATGCATTGTCTTTACATTACTCTTTCTTGTTGCTTTCAGGAAAGAGGAGCTGAAAAAGAAAGAAAATTTGTGATGGACCTTGTGCAAAAGCAGCTAGAGGAGGAAAGAGCCAGAGTTCCAAAGGCTAATCCTTATCCTTACACCACTGACTATCCTGTGGTATAACATCAATATAGATCTCACTTTAGTTACAAGAATTCACAAGGTGATGGTAATATGAGGTTAATCTTGAATGCAGCTTCCCCTAAAACCAGAACCCAAGCCATGCACAAAACCAGAACCTTTCCAGTTGGAGAGTCTATTGAGGCATGAAGAGGAGATGCAAAGGGAAATGGAAGAAAGAAAAAGGATTGAGAAAGAAGAGACTGAAATGAGGATATTTAAAGCACAGCCAATCCTAAAAGAGTAAGCAAACATGAAAAAATCAGACCTTTTTTATTGCTCTTCTTTGGTTTCATGGAGTCGGTGATTCTTTTCCACTGTTTGCTGCAGGGACCCAATTCCACTACCAGAGAAAGTGCGGAAACCACTCACACAAGTTCAAAAATTTAATCTCCATGTAGAAGACAGGGCTGTGGATAGAGCAGAATATGATCAAAAGGTAAAGTTCATAATCCATCTTGGAATTTTAAACTGCTTGACAACTTAAACTGCTTCATTCCAATATTATCTATTTGCCTTTTTTTTTTTCCAGGTGAAGGAGAAAGAAATGCTACACAAGAGATACAGAGAGGAGAGTGAAGCTGCAAGGATGGTATGGGGGACATTATTTTTGTATTTTCTAGCTGTTACTTGTGATAATAAATTACCATATAAACTTTATTTTTAACTACAGATAGAGGAAGAGAAGGCATTAAAACAATTGAGGAGAACAATGGTTCCTCACGCAAGGCCGGTGCCAAACTTTAACCATCCTTTCTGTCCCAAGAAGTGAGAAAACTAATTTGATTGATTCTTTGTGCTATGTCCCCTTCCAAAATCCAATATTCTTATTGTTATTATTATTGTTTAAATGCACAGATCTTCCAAGGGAACCACAAAAGCAAAGTCACCAAATTTGCGGGCGCTTCGAAGGAAAGAACAGCAGAGATTGAGGGTTTCCAGTCCTGCTTCTTGTATGAGGTGATATTTCCGGTGTGTAGTCAGCCGGGGGGGGGGGGGGGCTGCTGACGGCTGTTCAAGAACTTTTGAACCCTCTTTTTTTAGCATTTCTTAGAATTATTGTACTGCTAAAATAGTTCTATACAATCAGATTTGTTGTAACAATTGTTTTGGAATGGAAAGCTGTGAGCAGTTTAACCAACTAACCGAGTGCTTCTAGGTTTGCTCCCAATAACACGCAACACTGTTAGAATTCAAAAGTTTCTCTGTTTCACAAATCTGATTGTTCTATACAATCAGATGTGTTGTAACAATTGTTTTGGAATGGAAAGCTGTGAGCAGTTTAACCAACTAACCGAGTGCTTCTAGATTTGCTCCCAATAACACGCAACACTGTTAGAATTCAAAAGTTTCTCTGTTTCACAAATCTGATTGTTCGATACAATCAGATTAGTTGTAACAATTGTTTTGGAATGGAAAGCTGTGAGCAGTTTAACCAACTAACCGAGTGCTTCCAGATTTGCTCCCAATAACATGCAACACTGTTAGAATTCAAAAGTTTATCTGTTTCACAAAGATACTTGTTTAGATGAATAGATAAAATGAAAATACTTTCTGTGAATATCTAAAAAATATACTCCTAAACAGCCTCACTTTTATAACTAAGCTAAAGCAACAATTGTGCATAAAAAATGACACGAAGATCCAGAAATTCAGATTGATAATAGTGGTTGCATCAACAAAGTTACTTGTTTATGCACGAAGTGACTTAAATCGGAAACCTCTTCCTTGTATGAAAAATAATATAGACATCTGGATCTCTAAGAAAGTGTCATTGCCAAGGAGCTCAAATTTCATTCTGAAATCTCCACAAATATTCACATGCAACAGCTTCTACACACAGTTAATAACGTCCTATTAAAAAGAAATCCAATATGTTACATAGGTCCCTTCCGCCGATAAGCTAAAATCTGCAACAGGAAAAGATAAAAACAAATTGTAATGTTATAGTTGAATCATAACATTAAATCAAAGACAGAATAAACTCTACATAAATGAACTATCTCCAACAAAAACACCCACCAAACAATCTCTTCTGGAAGTGCAATTGGCTTTAATGCCCGCCAAAGTTTCTTGTCCTTTCAAAATTTGCAGCTCATCTACTCTAATTGGATTATGCAGCAAGGACAGATTGTCGTCAGGCCTGTGCTGCCCTTTAACTAACAATATCTCAACTTCTTCAGCTTGCAAAGGTGTTTGGTGAGCGACATACTGCATGATGTGTGTCACAGAATTAGAAAAGTAAACAAGCACAAGGGGGACAATAGAACCAAATAGGTGGAGAAAAATAAACAGTAGCATTCTATGATCCCTACAAAAGATCCACAAGCAGCTCAGACTATATCACGAGATGATGTCTAAAATAGCAGACCCGAAAATCAAAAAGGAGGAACAATATTCATGTTTTGAAGACCTAAAATTTCCGTGCCATCAACTCTGCAATATAAGGTCTTATCTTTTTAAAACATGCTAATACATTTTCATTGATATATGCTGTAATAGGCAAAATTTTTATCATTACATAAGCAAACAGTCAATGAATATGTCACCATGTTTTATAAATGTGTATTAAAAAAAAAAAAAAAGTGAACAAAATAGATTCTGGTTGCCGTTGCAAAAGCAATTTCTCAAATTTATGAAGCCATCAACACTAGAGTAATAAGTTTCTAGAATTAGAATTATAATTCTGGCATTCTCTTAAAGCAGTTTCTCAAATTTATCAAGCCATCAACCCTAGAGTAATAATTTTCTAGAATCAGAATTATAATTCCAGCATTCTCTTAAAGGAAAAAAGTTTAGAAGGCATCAACTTAAGTTTTAAATAAATATAATGCCCATGCAATCAACCTGAATGTATGATATCATGCTTCTAGAACATCCTTATACAGTTCTTTGTTGCATGCTTCAATGCTGAAACTCTTGAGTTGATGGATCTAAGAGCAAACAGCCATATAGTATGTCATCATGCTCCATCTAGCCTTGGACTGATAGAAATCAAAGTCAAATTTCGCCAACCTTAATATGTTATTATGTCATGTTCCACAAATCCATATGAAAAATAAATGAAATAAGGCTTGTCTGGTTATCTTTGTAAAAAGCAACTTCCCAAATTAATTAGGCTTCCATCCCAGTTTTAAAATTATAATTCCAGCATTCCCACAAATGAAAGAGTCATAAATATAGCAACTCAGATTTTACTTTTTCTACAATGACATTCTAGGACTTAAGGTGGTGGGAAAGAAAGCTCACTTCATGGAGATGTTTAACTGACAAACTGGGGCGACAGCAAAGGTAGGGCTGTTGCAAACTCAGTGCACTTTGTTTGTCCAAAGAAATCAGCATGAGGTGAACGTCCAACTGCAAAAACAAGTATCCTTTAGTTGGAGAGAACATACAATTATAGCGAACTGACACCAATTGAAAAAAAAAAAAAAAAGAAGGGAGAAGGGGAGAGGGGGGGGGGGGGAGGAGTGTCATGACATTAAGCGGGTCATTACACTGCTCATCAAAATGTACAAGTAGACCTTAAATTGAGCAAATGTACTTCATCCATTACTGCTTCCACCCAATTATTAACTTGCGGTCATTTAAGAAAAATCCATCCACAAACAATGTTCAACAAAGCAACACTTGAGGTTTTCTAGCACAAATACTTATTAGCTAAGCAATGAGTCAGGTTTGAATTTGTGTCCTTTTGGCATGAGTTGTGATTTCTGTGTGTTTTCATGGTATTTTGGTAACGTGACCTAGATTCTTGTAGGAACCCTAAAGAGTTTTCTAGACTTATTGTTTCTATGTGTTGGAGTTCTAAGATTCATTTTCATTGGGTCTAATTTCTTCTTCTGTTTTTCTCTTATTTCTGATTTTTAGGCCCATGCCTTTCATATATTCTTATAAGATATTTTGATTTGCATTTGAAGATATATATGCCTAGTATACAATTGCTTCTGTCATCCACGACTAGATCTCCTTTTCATCTTTCAAAGTTCTACTCCTACACTGCCTGACATTATCAGCAACCTAACAGGAATCAAGTTCATTATTTACTTTAATATGTTATCAACTATCAGCCTTATCCACACTAAACCACAGGCACTGCCAACATATCGCTTGCTCATTATTATGATTAATCATCAGAACAAATCGATTTCAAATCATTGGTCTCTTGCTTTATACAGTCTAAACCTAGAACCCCAAATTTCAAATCCCAGCACAATAGGACAAGAACACAGATAACTAAAACTTTTCCCTGGATAATCATTGAGGAAGAAAAAATCCATATCATGCATATGCATCAGTAGAAGTTAACAGCAGCTCAACGAAGAGTTGCATCCTCAAATACCTCATCGTTTTTTTCCTCTAAGCTCCTGAGGTATTCTATCAGTTTGGACAACCGAGTGCCTCGGGAATTCTTGTTGCAGCCACTAGCACTACCATGTCGAGTGTGACTTCGAGCACCACCTCTACCCCACACAAGCATTTCTGTATTCCAAACGAGCCCAGGAGATATTCCTCTGTTCTCTCTGCTTGCTTCTAAATCATTTTCAATAGATCCACCCTCTGGATTCAAAGCTGATGAAGAAGGTTGAGAGGGTCGAATTCCGGGCCGTCTTTTGCGCCTGCAGTGTCTTACTTCTGCAGAGCGCTCATCAGTAGAAGATGAATCCTTACCTCCATTATCATCATTTTCTTCCTCAATGTCTTCAGATCCTTCGAATTCAGGGCCTCGGCTGTTTCGCCGCCTCCTTGCAGGAATTGTCCGATGATTGCGCTGTGATCTTGGCATGAATGGAGTAGTTTCTTTACCCATTGTGCGTCTCCTAACTAGAGCTTCAGATTGTCGTTGAAATATTTGAGCAATTGAAGCTTGGATCTGTCCAACAAAGCAATCACATAACACCCAAAAAGAAAAAGAAGAAGAAAAAAGCATATGCTGAGTTCATATAATTATCTATCCTGAAAAACAAGATGGTTCTTGGAGTTCTAGTTGGCTTATCTTTCCTTAAAAACCAAACCTCATAATTAGAGATGATGAACAAAGTAGGCCAACAGTGTCCGCTTCAAAAGAGTTGGAACTCTTTATTATTTAAGGATCATGGTCAACTTAAAGTTAAAATATTGGTTAAAAAGTCAATGTGGCAGCACCAAGTGAAATTCAGATGATGTATGCTTTTTTCAATAATAATGATGAAGGCCTCAAATGAAATAAATCATCACTGGTATCTCCAATGAATGCTTTTATCGGGTTTTTTTGTGCCCAATAACAGAGGTAACACCCATGAAACTTAACAGGCAAATAAAACGGAAATGCACACACCTGCTTGTTCCTTGTCCTTTCCTCCTCATGAATAGCCAATTCCTGGGACCCAGTACAAGCTCATAAGCACTGGTCAACTATAAAATACTATAAAACAAAGTAGAATAGATTAGAGAAATAATTTATACCTCTTCCTCATACTTTTCAATGTCTGGATATATGGCAGCAATTAAGGCATCATAATTTGGATCATCTCTCAAAGAACGCCGACTTGCACAATGTGTGCGACAAGCAGGGCACTCGTTATTCCTGCAATATATTACTAATTAAAGTAATAAATTTTGATTGTTATGAGTTCATCTAGCCAAACAATTAACTGTCCCAAGAATAATCCTAACAAAGGCATGATTACTCAATCAGGATGTCAGTGCTACAGCAAGCAAAATAAATAAATCAGCGAAATTTTTTATTACATACCCAAGTCGCATTGATTTGTCAATGCATTCCCTGCAAAAACGGTGAAGACATTCCATCACAGTTCGTGTTTTCTTTATGATACCTGTACAGGAATAATGCATGATTTAGACTGTAATTAATTAAAACTTTTGCCTGCCAACCATAACTTTGGCAAGCAACTCCCATATGTTACAAGTGCAGGTTTTGCAGTTTCCACCTTAATCAAAATCCATCCAAGATAGTGAACTACAATAGTGAACTACAATATAATATAGATATAGTGCTTGCCATAAAGCAATGGCATCATCCAGAGATAGTGATCCTTAAATTTGGTGCAGAGATTTTAAAAAAAAAAAAACAGAATCTTCATGAAATATGTCCACTTCCACTTGTTTAATCACAATGAATATTACTAATTCCACAACTGAACTATGCAATTAGTATAAGCTAGTGATCTCGCTTGAAAACATTCTAGAAATATTAGCATGGAATCAAAGGTCACAGTTCCAGGACTCACTGCCAGAGTTCAGTCATTTAATGCAGAAATGCTGAAGGATAGAACATAGGAAAGTCTTCGAATGTCAAGTAGGATCATAATTGGGCAGTAATCTTTTCTTTTCTTTTTTTTTTTGAATGTTACTTTAAGAGCATTTTTTTTTAAATTTGAATTAACCTCCAATAGCCCTCCTTTGATAACCCCATAACATGAGTGAATACAGCCAGCAAACTAACGGGCCCAACAGTGTTCATAATTTACATCATAACATAGCAATAAGAGTGCTGTGCATCATAACTAGCACAAGCAGCATTTACCTGGAAAAAAGAGAAGGGAACAGGTTTTTTTTTTAAAAAAAAAAAAAAATTCTGCAGAGTATCAGGCTAACCACAGCTAAGTTACAGAATGAATGGGCACCCAGCAAAATGGCCTATTGCAAAAAGAAACTAATCAAATGAAAGAAGGATTTTCATTCTAATAACTTAGCTGTTATTGAAAAATTAGAGTACAATTTCATGTCAAGTCAAACAATATCTCTTGCACAGTCAAAACCTCCACAATAGGAAGAGTGCAAGGTGGTTCTTTGCATTTCTTCCTGAAGCTACATCCCAACAAGCAACTCAATGAAAGAGAAAATTTGGCATAGTTCATCGCAGTTAAGACTTAATTCTGAGGAATGGTTTTTTCTTCCTTTTTTTTTTTTTTGGTGGGGGGGCTTTCCTAATGCTATATTTCTTGCATCAAATACACCAAATGACCATTCATATTGACTCATTTTTGAAAGTTGGAATTTCCTTATATCAAAGAATACCAGCAAACTGTACCCTGACCTAAAGCTTGATTTTACGTCTGAAACACATGAAGTCAAACATATGGCATCACAACATTCTATGCTCATGTGGAGTTTTTCCAATCCAACACTCATCTTCCTAGCAACCAGATCCAATTTTAGAAATCATATCTTACAAATAAAGCAGGCAACACCCATTTAGAGCAAAGGAAAAGGTAGAGAATTCAGGCCGGAAGTACCTAGACATATTGGGCATTGCACATCTTTACGAATGTCTGGGAGCTCCACAAAGACAAACCTGTAACAGAAACAGAAATTTTAGTTAGTACTCTACACCCACTCATTGATAAATATTAGTGCCAGAACTCATTGTTGGAAATTAGAATTATGTGCACACAACCTGTTGCCACAAGCCCACCAAGGCCACAATTTTCTAAGTTGTGTGATTGTGTAAAGAGTAATGATCAGGTTCTAAGTGCCTGCCTATGTAGTTCAAGTAGTAATTTCTAATTGGCATAAACTTTAGAACTTTTTTAGGTGATTAGGCCTTTGGTATTCCTAAATTTTATTAATGTCAAACAGGATTCCTCAGCGTTCCATTTTAAAGAGAGTCTTCAGTTCAGATTGGTAAACCTAGAAGCATCTATAAAAAGAATTTACATCGACAACCGAGCTGACTATCATTTAACTTCTCTTTGTATTCTCTTATTATCTCTTATTTGTTTCTACATCACAATTCACATCCTTTGGTCACAGTCATGCCGCTAATAGCCTAAAACAAAAATGCTTCCCAAAGACTAAAAAATTTAGACAGAGAAGTAAATTTTGTACTCATTCAACCTTTATGGGCAAGTAAAGAAAGAAAAGCACAAACTGGACACTTGAGTCACAGTTAATTTGCTTGCAAAATCCAGAGCAACATTCTTCCAATTTAAAAGAAATTAAGCACCACTTTTATGAATGTAAAGCAAAACAGCAGTGTTAATGAGTGGTAAAATTTCTCATGGTTCAGCACTACATTCACCAACTCATGTATCCAAAAACAAGTAAGACTTTATATACACCAAACATACAGCTAAACAGGCATTAATCAATCGATCAATCAAACTTTAAAAAAGTTCAAATGGACTCCTCTCGACATACATTCAACATTTCATAAGAAATTTTAATGCAACAATCTCTTCGAGCAGAACCCAAATGCTAAAACGCAATGCTAACAACATTTCACTGACCTATGAACTTGGCATTACAATAACCAAAAAGGAAAAAAGAAAAAAACTTGAATCCCCATCTACGAACAAACCATGGACGACAAAAATCAACCAACCCAACGACAATATTCATAAAGTGCATATAATTGCATATAAAATAGCACTAGTAAATCACCCTGATGAAAACTACAAGAAATGTGTATACTAGTAACAGAGAAATAGAGAGAGAGAGAGAGAGAGAGAGAGAGAGAGGGGGGAGGGAAGTACTCAGGTTTTTCATCATCTTCAGAGCTGGAAGACTCACTTTCCACAGAATCTGAGATATAAGCATAAATCAGTACAACTATAAGGTAAACAACAAAATCAATTCTACAGTATATATCCCCCACGTGTACGCACGTATAACACTAAGCACTTACACATGTACAATAACAAGAAGAAGTTACCATGTCCTGTTTGTTTCTCTCCTTCTTCTTCTTCCTCCTCCTCCTCTTCCTCTTCCTCTTCCTCTTCCTCTTCTTCTTCTTGCTCTTGCTCTTGCTGGGTGCCTAGTTGTTCTTGGTGTGGCTGGTGGTGGTCGTGTAGAGGAGATAATTGGAGGCGAGATTGCTCGGGGTAATTGTGGTGGCCGTTTTGAAGAGGAGAAGATGCGTTTTGTTCTTCTTCTTCTTCTTCCTCATCATTGTGGCTTGAATTGTGAGGTAAAGACGACTGCTTTTGTGCAGGCATTGACGCTTTCTTTCACGATATTGATACAAAATAAATAATGGGTTTCCGTTAGCTTTGCTTTCTCTCCCTTTCACCTTCTCTTTCGATGCAAATATATAAATAGAGAGAGAGAGAGAGAGAGGAACCAAAGAGGAATGAGAAGGAGAAGAAGTTGGAGAACAAAAACAGGAAGAAAGCAAGGAAGCATAGATGTGAGAGATTTGCCTTTGTATTTTTCTTATTTTTTATTTTGTTTTACTTTAATTCAATTTCTTTTCACTTAGAAAAGTATTTATCTACACTTAATTATAAATACATAATAAGTGTATATAATAATTATTTTTCATAAATATGATGATTGATTATATTATTTTAATAAAAATTATTATTTTTAAATTAGTTTAACAGTAATTAAAATCAAATCGTTTAGAAAATTTTAAAAGTAATATTACATAAAGTTAGTATTTTCAAAAAAAAAATTATTTTAGTAATATATTAATATAATATTAAATCTATAATAAATTAAATATAAGCAAAAATTTTGATAGGTGTATTGTATATATCGTTAAGGAGAGCTCATAATAATATTTTATTTTATTTTATAAAGATTGAGAGTTAAATATATTTTTTTTTTCTTTTTTAATTTGTTCTTTATAGCTTTTTCAATTAAAGTGTCACAAAGTTTTGTTATTCTGCTGACATTACAAAATTATTGAGCTTCATAATCCATTTAGGAGATATAAGAATAATACCATATTATAGTCCATAAAATGGCAAAAATTATTTCAAGTTATATTAAAAAAAATAATAAAAGTATGTGTGTGAACTAATTTATCATATCTTTGTTGAGTCAGAGACATTTTAGGTTGAAAAAGTCTTAAGAAATGATATTTTGACTTTCAAGTCAAAATTAGAAGCATTGTAAAGCTTCATTAATCATTACCTAAAGTGTTTTAATGGGTTGACTTGCATATATTTCAATTGAATTTAGCCTTTCGAGCAATGTTGTATCCCAACTAAAATTTTTGACATGAAATCTGGGCTGAATAGATATTTAGCAATCATAAATCCATTTGTGATGGTTTTTTTTAATGTATATAAATTATATTTATAATTTTAAGTGAAGTTCTAAATCATAAGTATAGTAATCTAATATTAATTTATTTCAGATAGTAAAAAAAAAAATTGAATCTCGATAAGCGAAATGAGAAATGACTTTAACATTTGAGGTTAGTAGTGAATGAGAAGCACTGATGAAAGTAATATTGAAAATGAAAGTAATATTAAAAATACTAAATATTAATTAGAAAGCGTCTAAGTCATCTTTCGAAAATGAAATTACTTGATATATTTTATTTCAGTCAAACATGTCCCTACTAAATACAAATGGTAAATGGATATTGATTAGAACATGATTTAGAAACATTATCACATGGAAATATTTTTATTCTTAAAATCTTTTATGGTGGAAAAATCATGCGCAGCTCAGATTCAAGGCACCCCTAGTCAAAAATTGCTGTCTACTGAGGAGTAATGATGTATCCTGGAATATACAGATATCCAGCGTTGATTACCAAGCAATAAGTAGCATTTAATTTGTAGGAAATCCCAGTCCAATATGACCTGATTCTAAGCATCTGGGAACCATGTCCATTGGGCCGCTGCTAACTTTGAATATGACTGCAATCTTACCCTCATGATCACATGTTGACTTCGATGCAAGTAGTATTGCAAAAATTAGCTATGGTTAGTTAGAGTTGATAGGGCATATGGGTACAGCGGCAGGTGATTTTGGTGACTAGAAATGAGCCTATGTATCCATCAAACAGTGATACTGTGAGCATATTGAAATCAAACATCTAATAAGACCTATAAAGATGGCCAATTTTGGTCTATATTCCAAGAAACTCATTTCCAAGAAAATTGCTTTCTGAGAAATGATTCTTATTGATGGCTGCAGAGAGGCAACGAAATGTGGTTAACTGATACAGGAACAATCTTCAATATTTATATAGTGCAGAACAAGACTATCACTACTGCTACATTCATTCCTAGGCTGACAGAAGAGAGAGAGCAAGCTTAAGAGCAATCAGTTTATCTGATCTGGAAATGGTTGTAAGGAGCATTCTTGGATAGTTAGTTTAATTCTTCTACTATCATCAACCTGACCACAGACCATATCTTTCAACTGATTGTCTGTATCTTTACGGCTTGAATTGACTGTATGTGACTCGGCAGCAGTCTTCCTTCGTCGCTTGTTATGTCCGGCCAAACGCCTACGACAACTCCTTTTGGTTTCATCAAATTCTGATAACTCATGGAATCTGCAACACAACATTCCCCATCCAAATTATTAAACAACAAAATTCTAATACTGATTTCTTGATCATTTATGACACTGAAAGCGGACGACACTCATGATTGTATGTGTATAATGTGATTAAGAAACTTGCATGTGTGGTGGTGTGAAATAAGGACATGGGAAAAGATAAATAATTAATTTCTTTGTAGACTCAGCACCAAAGACGGCTGAGTCTATCTATTTATATCTAAAAAGAATATCAAACTGAGGATAAAGCAATGGCGCCAAATTCCATGGCATAATCTGCCACATAAAACAAGGATTGAGAATCATACGAATATGAGGACAAGAGGACACTGAATTAAGAATGAGTGAAGTTGACAAGAGAGATGCCACAAATTTCAAACTGGCAGTCATTTGAACAACCATTTAAGCACAGGCTAAATCCTATATGTGCTGATCTATCTAGATCACAACATCCCAAAATTCCAGACCAATAAAAAGCCACATAAACAAGATTTAGGGAATCATCCAACTCTGAGGACAAGAAGACACTGGATTAAGAGCAACTGAAATTGGCAGAATCATTTGAATTGTACTAATAGTTGAATCCTATCTATAATTATCTATCCAAATCCTATATATCATCCCAAAATTAATGATTCCTCCACATCCTGAAAATATTACTCAGCCTATCATGATACAAGCTAGCTGTTCTCAAATCACAATATTTGTTCAACTGTGACATTGATCCTACAACTCTCTCTTTCATCTAACAAGTCACCCAGCATTATTGGGAACTAGAAAGACAGGCACCTTTTAGGTTCTCCTCCACCAATGAAAAACTGAATCAACATTAAATAAAAGAAGCTCAAAATTTAAAATTTTTTGCACCATAAATGAGAAAGCTCATTTGCAAAATTGAACTTCTGTTCGTATCATTTTGGCAGAACTACGAGAGCAAAATGAATTATTAAAAGCAATCAAAGTTGAGAATAGTTTGTCATCCAAATTTAACCCAGAAAGGAAAAAGTATGGTAAAGGAAGGAAATGAGACTCCCTAAAGACTGAAGTCCTCAAATTCAGGATATGAGACAGAATTAGGACACAACACTAAACAATTAAAAAAACGTAACTCTAATCTGGGCTAACTAGGCAATCAAACTAAGTAAAATTCACATCCTCTTTGCAAAGAAGGTAAAAGAAGCAACTTGAAAATGTTCAATTATTTAACAGTACAATAGTAAGCTAAAGTTTTAAAATAATATGGACCATAATTTGACTTAAAAACTCGGAGTTTCGTACACACTGCAGATTGTTAATAAAAGAAAGAAAACAGCAGGGTTGTCATTTCCAACCTGCTACATTGCTGGCAAAACCTTTGCCAAATCCCTGCCACAAGCACAGCCTCAGCCTTGGAATGATGATCACAAACCTTATGCCTTCTATAGTACGGCTTTGCATCACTCAGATCAGCCATACACTTCTCAACTTGACAACACCTCATCCCTCCACTCCCACCACCACCACCATCACCATCACCACCACCACCGCCACCGCCACCGCCACCGCCACCACCACTTGACCCCTTCTTTCTACCACCACCAGCAATCACCACTTTCTTTTTCTTGCAACGCTCGACATCATCTTCCACACTACCCAATTCCACATGCCCATCTTCATCTGATGACTTCCCACCAATTTCGGCTACTTCCTTTTTGATCACCCTCCCCATCATCCTTCGCTTCCCTTTTCGATCCATGAAGCAAAGTCACTAAATTGAGGGACACAAGCAAAATTCTGGGTCCAAAAAATGAGGTTCCAAGGAGTGGAAAGACATGAAAAAATAAGACAAAAAGAAAAATATTTACGGTGGAAATTATAGTACTAATACTAATAGATGGGAAACGTTGGAAATGAGTGAGGACCACAAAAGCTCCATTCTTTTTTATGTTCAAAATTTGGGCTTTTGATTTTTATTCAGTTTCATTTCATGTAGAAAAACAATATATAAAATAAAACAAAACAAAAACAAGAAAGAAAAGTCTCCCTTTTTCTCTCGTACATATAAAGAAAGAGAAAGAAGAGGAAGCGGTGCATGGCGAAGTAAAAGGGCCTGGTCTGCGGTTGGTCTCGTGAATGGTGGCCCCTACAATGGCTACTATTTGGACAGGGATGACACAATACAAATACAGGTGAGTGCAGTGAAGTGTGTGTTTGGTCTTTTTCTATACCATTCGTTTTCCTTTGAATGGGGACAGACAATTGTATTCCAATAACGCTAAAAAATTTTATGCAACACTAACCATATATTTGGCAAACTACTTAAAAGAGAAAAGAAAATAAAAAATAATAATTTTTTTATATTTAAATAAAAAAGAAAGAAAAATAATTTTATTTTTTAAAAAAAGTAAAATATGAAAGGAAAAGAAAATATTATTTTATATATTTTATATTTTACCCTTTACTCAAAAAAATAATTAGATATATAATTATATTATATAATGATAAAAAAAGATAATTATTTTATATTTTATTTGATGTCATATGAAATAAAATTTATATAATGATAAATATAATATTAATACTAAAAAATTATAGTTTTTGATATTTTAAATGTTAAAAAAATAGATTTACATATTCAGTTATATTTTTTAAATATTAAACATTAGTTTTTAAATTAAACATTAAATGCTAACATTTATCAAATATTATTTTTTAATATTTTAATATTCAATCACTGAACATAAATTAATAAATATGAAACTAAAAAGACATTAAATAAAAAGTTATAAAATTTTGAGAGAATTAATTTTAAATAAAAATTTTAGATAAAATTATTGTACTAATTTTATAATTTAAATTCATTTTCTAATTTTATTTTAAATTAAAAAATAAAATAACTTCAATTTATTATAAAATTATTCTAAATAATAAAATTTCATTAAATTTTATTAATTTAAACTTTATTTTAAATATTTTCATTATTTTTTCATAATTTATTTCAAATACAGTCAAAAGTGGAATTTAAAAACTTTATATCATTTCAAAAACTCTCACTTCAGATTCATGATTAACTTGTTACTACATATCGTATTTTCTACTCCAACTTTATCATATAATTGTCTCCATTAATTTATCAATATTATCAATAAATTTAAATATTTTAAAATTTGTTTATATTAAATAACTCATTATAAAATATGTTATTTTAACTATTATAATAAATAAACTTTAAAATATTAAGATTAAAATATGATGTGAATTAATTAAATTATGAGTATTAAAAGAAAGTATTGATAAACTGACTATTATTAACATTCATTGTAAATAGTGAAATAAACTCAAAATTTTTTTGATTATTTAAAAAATAGAAAAGAGAACTTCTTGAAAAGGATGTTATTCATAAGACCTAAATATATTATGGATAGAATTATAATTTTATAAAAATATCTTCAATCTCTCATATTTTTTCTCTGTTTTGGAGAAAAAATATAAGGTGTAAAATAAATTTTATTTCTTTTTTTCCTGTTATTTTTCTTCATTTCTCAAAGAGGGTAAAATTATTTTCCTTTCTTATTTTTTACTTTTATTTTACTTTTTCTCTTATTTTTCTCTCCCTCAAACATTGCATAAATGAAGAATATCATACACTAAAAAACAAATTCCGAATTATTCATTTGAACTGTTATGAAATTATTTTTCAATTTTTGATATCGGGACTTGTTATTGAGAATTTTTATTATGTTTGGATATAATTTAATTTATTTACTGCATCATAGCATTAAATATGTCTGGTATTCATAAAGATGCACTTTTAATCATCACTAAAAATGTTGCTGATTTAATCAACCATGACTAAATTTCATTTATAACTCTTAATTGTTGAATATTAATTAATATGAACATTGAAAGTTGATTTATCCCTTTTAATTATAAATTTTTTATATTTAATTAAATTATCTTTTATTTTTAAACATTGTATAAAATTATTCATTTCATTCGAATTTTTTCATTTAGAAAATATATTTACTAGAGAACAAGCTTTTTTTTCATTAATTAAGTTTTTAAAAAAAAAAAAAAAGAATTATTTCTTTTAAAGATAAAATACCTTCACAGCCCCTCTCCAATCACGAGGCATTTGAACCAAGCCAACCAATAAAAACGTTTGTGGAAGTTTGGGACGCTGATAGCAGCTGTGTTTGATTTTATTTTTTTTTTAATTGTACATAAATTTTATATCGGATAGCTTATTTTCTATTGTTTTATTTATAATTTCTAAAAATATTTAAATAATATCCTAATAATAATAATGATAATAATTTTAAATATACATTTTATCCTTTCCAAAATATTTCATAAAAATTTTTGATACACAGATTTAAAAAATTAGTTAATTATAATTATTTTATATATTTTTTATCTCTTTATTACTAAACTACCTTTATTAATGATTTTTTATTTTATTAACTATGAAACATTTTATAAGATAAAAATTTTAATATTATTGATAGGATAATGACAATAAGGTAATATATTTAAATAAAATAATATTAAAATTTCAACGTATTCATTAAATATATAAATTCAAAGTTAAAAATTAATGATGATAATTTATTATAAATGAGAATATTTATGTAATTAATAAGTGTATTATAAACATTTATTGAATTAACTACCATTTTTAAAAGTGGACAAAACTTTGAGATAAACTAGAAGAAAATTTTATCAAATATTTTGAGATTGAGCAAGTAATATTATTATTATTAGTATTATTATTATTATTTTAGTTTTTTTATCAATTCAACTAAATTATGTAAAATATATATATATATATATATATATATAATTTACAACAATTCTCGCCGCCCAAAACAACCAAGCAACAACAGTACACAACTCATCTCACCACCCTTCCATTTTCAACCTCTACAACAATACTCTAACACTATGTTTGGATGGATGGTTTGAAATGGAATGGATTGGTTTAGAAAAAAATTTAATGTTTAGATTAAAAGGATTGGAATTGAGTGAAATGGTTTGAAAGGGTTTGGTAAACCCTTCCAAACCCTTTCAAACCAATAAAATAAAACATCCCAAATTGGAGTGTTTGTAATGGTTCAAAGAAATTTAGTCACTAAAATTACACATTTGCCCTTAATTTCTATTTCAATTTTCTTTTTCTCTGAAGACGTCCAATGCTCCACCGTTGCTGCTGCCTCTGTCCATACTTGACATCTACATCGTTATTTTAAATGCTTAAGCTTAATCAATAATACTGCTGAGCTTCTTTTTTTTTTTT